>ML280498.1:0-70928 GCA_005239495.1 Nicotiana undulata
TAGAATAACCAACATATAATAAGCCACTAACAACAATTATAATGTAGGTTTCACGTAACGACAAACCGGGTCGTTACATCATGTCAAGCCGTTGGCTCTGATATCAATTGTTGGGCTAAAACAGTCCAAAGATACTCTTAAGAGAAATTTTCACAAACCACTATTGTTTAGTGGTTATTAGCTAGTTGTAACTATCTTCTACTATATTAATTCCTATAGCTATGTTTTCAGATTTTTTAGAGTGTATTCGATGTATTTAAGCTACTGTATTCATGAATATAGTAGCATTTCTAGACGTGAAACATGAGATTGTATTCGAGTGTATTCAACTGTATTCATGGCGTGAAACATGGGATTACAGCTGGACAAATTATTGTATTCGACTATATTCACGGCGTGAAACAGGGGATTACATTATTTTTAAACGGAAAGTGAATCAATTAACATAATAGACTCCTAATATAACTCAACAAACTCAATTATAACACACAAATTTTGTATTTCCAGTTATAAAAGAGATTCTCAACCGAAAAACACCCCAAAAACATAGAAATCTTCAGAGAAATTATATAATACATCTGAATACACAAATTATACTCCCTCCGGTCCAAAATAAGTGATTTTTGCCTGTTTTCACACATATTAAGAAATTCACCTTGTAGCATTAATTAGCAATGAAATTGACCATATTAACCTTTACTATCCCACATAAATACTCCTAACACATACTCCAACACTATTTACTCCATGGGCAATGTAGAAAAAAAGTAATTAATTCATTCTCGAAATCTGAAAAAATCACTTTATTTGGACCACAAGAAAAAGGCCAAAAATCACTTATTTTGGACCAGAGGGAGTATTAATAAAAAAAAAATATGAATACATTCATGGAATATAGCGAGACAGTGAATACAGCGGGATACATTGAAATACAATGAAAAAAAAGATAATGAATACAATAAAATACATAGAATACAACGAGATACGTTGAAATACAGTGAAAAAAGACAATTACAATGAAATACATGGAAATAAAGCGAGATACATCGAAATACATTGAAATATATTAACAGAAAATTCGAGTTGCTCCGCCCCCAACTCCGTCGTCTTTGTTCAAGAACAACCCTAGTATCTAGTCTTCCCTCGCCGTCGCCGTTGTCTCCGGTTGCCGACGATTAGATTGGATAACCATTGGGGATATGGTTTCGTTGCTCATTGGAGATACAAAGAAGGCACTTGCAAACACTCTTCTTTTGTAAATCAGATGGTAGAGTGGGCTCGTTGGGTTGTTACCTGACAGTGTGAGACAATGAACCGAGACCAATCATGTGTTGGCCAAACTCCGTCGAGACTGTGAACTGCTGAAGGTGACTCCGTAGACAGAGGAAGAATATATATGTGGTAGGCGATAGGAGAAATTTGAGGGGATATGAGAGAGAAAAATAATATAAAGCTTATTTTATGGCTTAAGGGTAGGAGTTGACCATAAATAGATATTAGCTATAAAAAATCAAAAGGTAGCTATGGAATATAATTTTTTAAAAGGGTATTTATTTAAAATAAATAAGGTATCAACCTTTGCTATAGGAAGTAACTAATCCTACTCGAGAATTTTTCACAAACCACTATTGTTTAGTGGTTATAAGCTAGTTGTAGCTACCATTTACTATATTACTTCCTATAGCTATATATGTTTTCAGAATTTTTAGAGTGTATTCGATGTATTTAAGCTACTGTATTCATGAATACAATAACATTTCTAGGCGTGAAACAAGGGATTACAGCTAGATAGACATTTGTATTCGAGGGTATTCAACTATATTCATGGCGTGAAACATGAGATTACAACTGGACAAATTATTGTATTCGACTGTATTCACGGCGTGAAACAGGAGATTACACTATTTTTAAACGGAAAGTGAATCAATTAACATAATAGACTCTGAATATAACTGAACAAACTCAATTATAGCACACAAATTTTGTATGTTATAAAAGAGATTCTCAACCGAAAAACACCCCAAAAACATAGCAATCTTCAGAGAAATTATATAATACATCTGAATACATAAATTATATTAATAAAAAAAACATATGAATACATTCATAGAATATAGTGAGACATTGAATACAATGAAAATACATAGAATACAGCGGGATACATTGAAATACAATTAAAAAAAAGACAATGAATACATCGAAATACATAGAATACGACGAGATATATTGAAATGCAATGAAAAAAAGACAATGAATACAATGAAATACATGGAAATAAACGAGATACATTGAGATACATTGAAATATATTAACAAAAAATTCAAGTTGCTCATCCCCCTACTCTGTCGTCTTTATTCAAGAACAACCCTAGTATCCATACTTCCCTCGCCGTTGTCGTTGCCTCCGGTTGCCGACGATTAGATTGGATACCCATTGGAGATATGGTTTCGCTGCTCATTGGAGATACAAAGAAGGTGCTTGCAAACACTCTTCTTTTGTAAATCAGATGGTAGAGTGGGCTCGTTGGGTTGTTACCTGGCAGTGTGAGACAGTGAACCGAGACCAATCATGTGTTGGACAAACTCCGTCGAGACTGTGAACTGCTGACGGTGACTCCGTCGAGAGAGGGAGAATAGACATGGGGTAGGGGATAGGAGAAATTTGAGGGGATATGGGAGAGAAAAATAATACAAAGCTTATTTTATGGATTAAGGGTAGGAGTTGACCATAAATAGATATTTGGCTATAAATAAATCAAAAGGTAGCTATGGAATATAATTTTTTAAAAGGGTATTTATTTAAAATAAATAAGGTAACTAATCTGTTATTGAACTCAGTCCATCTTGACCATCTCAAGTAAAAATTTCACGGGGCGCCCTATTTGGTCGCCCCATTTAACCTATACTTATATTTTTAAAATTATTTAACCTATACCCTAATTTTTACAACTTCAGGCGCCTTCTTCTTCCTGCTACCTGTGCAAAACTTCAGCTTATTTAGTGCTGAAGTTTTTACAAATGAACTAAATAACTTCAACATCTTCTGCTGAAATTTTTGAAAAAGCTTTATGACAATACTAAACTTCAGCTTATTTAGTGCTGAAATTTTTACAAATGAACTAAATAGTTTCAGCATCTTCTGCTGAAGTTTTTGAAAAAGCTTTATGACAAAACTAAACTTCAGCTTATTTAGTGCTGAAGTTTTTACAAATGAACTGAATAACTTCAGCATCTTCTGCTGAAGTTTTTGAAAAAGCTTTATGACAAAACAAAACTTCAGTTTATTTAGTGCTGAAGTTTTTACAAATGAACTAAATAACTTCAGCATCTTCTGCTGAAGTTTTTGAAAAAGCTTTATGACAAAACTAAACTTCAGCTTATTTAGTGATGAAGTTTTTACAAATGAACTAAATAATTTCAGCATCTTCTGCTGAAGTTTTTGAAAAAGCTTTACGACAAAACTATTGAATCCAGGAAAAAACTTCAGCTAAAACATGCTTAAGTACAACAAATAGAGAACAAAACTTCAGCTAGTAGAATGCTTAAGTTCAACAATTACAAACAACTTCAGGTCCGTCTACTAGAATGGTGAAGTTTGTGTGATTGCCTTTGCTACTTCAGGCCCCGTATGCCTGAAGTTTACGCCAAAAGTGGGTACGCATGCAATTTATTTTGCAAAGCGGGTATAAGCTAAAACGTGGCCCAAAAAAGCGGGGTATAGATGCAAACCCCCATCAACCCTTTTAAAGTTGGGCTAATTTTTAGCCCAATTTAATCATGAGTAACTCTGCCAAAATATCTTAGAAATAAATCTTTTTTGTTTGATATGTTATATATGACTACAACAAACGAAAAAAAATATTGATTTAGTAATTATACAATTTATAATTAAAAAAATAACATATATTAATTAAAGTTTGGTAAGAGTTGGGCGGGTTGAGCCATGATTTAATTTTAGCCTATCTTGACCCAACCCAACTCAGCCCAAGTAATTTTTGGGCGGGTCATTATTGACTCATCCAATTTTGACTCGCCCAAAATCGATCCAACCCGCCCATGATACCCTTATATATATATATATATATATATATATATATATATATATATATATATATATATATATACGCAACTATGCAATATACAACCTTGCAACTGTATAAATGGAAGAAGAATTGTAATAAGATTGCAAAACTAAAAGAATTGAACATTACTAGGTGATATCACAAGTGTCGTTTTGAATTTTTGGCCTTCATTCGCCCTTTCCTTTGTATAGGAAAATATAAACTATCCAAACAAGTTTGATATTCACGTTTATGCTCATACCAACTACACTTTTTGGGTAGAAAAGCTTTAATAACAAATTGTTGCTTTTTAGGGTTGTAGATGGAAAGATGCTCACTCTTTGGTCCTTGAAATACAATTTTGCCATTACTTGTATAATGCAAAGGCCTACTATATTTTACAAAATAACTCTCGCAAAATTCTGCTGGTACGTCGTGAAGTTTCATTAACCATTTCCAGCCATCTTGTAATTCCATTATCCACATGTCCACTTCCAGATCTTTACAATATATATCACTGTTAATTTTGCCACCGTATAAGCAAAGATAACCTTTCAAAGTAGCCAATTGAAACAACTCATTATCACCTACAAAATTTGGTACTAGAAGCTCCTTCAGTTCGTCTGACTTCACATCAAAATATATGATCTTAGAAGTAGTACTAACAAACGGATCAGGTGCTCGATTCATCGACCAGAATACACAACCCTCGGTGCTAATTCCACATAAACTTGGGACACGTTGCTCTAATATAGGGAGATTTTCCTTTTTCTTCCACCCGTTGTTATTCGTAGAGCAAACAATATAAAATGACTTATAAATCAATATAACCTTGTAATCATCAGCGAGAGAATCATAACACAAACCACAAGAACGAGGAGGCATGTAGCTGCTCAGATATGGACATTCAAGAGTTTGACATTGTCTAGTTGAAGGATTCCACAAAACAAACGTCTTGTAAGCCCTACGTTTCTTTAATAATACCAAACCATCATATGAGCATAAGATATTAGCACGTTGAAATCCCTTTAGAGGGAATTGTTGCTTTTCTATGGCAAATTGGTGGTTTTCTAAGTTTATAAACTCGAATTTGTCACTATGATATTTTTGTAACAAGAACTTTTCACGTCCCAATACTTTGGATTCATCACACTGAGCTTTCTTGAATCTTTTGTCAGATATTATAACATTCCATGACTTAGAAACAGATCGAAAACGTAACAAAGATTTTACGGGTAGCCTACTAAGAACGCAAAATAGGATATCGCATGGAACATTAATGGACTTACGTGATTTCTTGTTTGACATTATTGTATCTGCTGTTGGAGAAGAGTGGCTAATTGGCGTCAAGTTGTGTTGGAAGAAAAATAACTTTTTATATTAGGGTTTATTGAATCAATTACGAAGAAAAGGAGAAAGCAAGACTAAATAGTAGAAGGAAAATAGAATTTCAAGTCTACTTCAAAAAGGATTCTTTTTCTTGTACTAAGAGGGGAGAAAAAAGGTGTCAAATAAATTTGTGCATATTTTTTTCTTTTTTAATTTGTACATATATAGTTAACAATTCGAAGGATTCTTTAGTTAATATCAACTGAAGGGATATATAGAAGCAGGAAAATAGAATCTTGAGGAGCTGTTGTTGTGAAGGAAAACGATTACTCCATTTAGTTTCCTTTATTGGTTTGTATCTTTACACAAATACTTGATGTTCGGTCAAAAATGCATATATTTTCCTATTGTTGCCTCATGTTCTAATACTTTAATCGTTTTTTGAGTGTTAACTATATTACTTTGTGTTTAATATTATATTTTAAATGTGTGGGAATAAAACAGTGTGAAGATGAAAAAATTTGGAGTAAAATTGGATAAAATGCAGAAGAAAAAGAAAAGAAAATTAAAAGAATATAAAAAGGGGTCACCCTTTGGGTTTTGTCCCCCAAGTGGAGACAACAAAAGGGAATTTTATAATTCAAAAGAAAGAGCAAAGGAGCTGAAGGCAAAAAAACATTCCACCTCCGGCGCCACGGCCAGCGCTAGGCGCTGGTCTGGACGCCGGGCGCGGGGACTTTTCCTATTTCGTCCGGGATAAAGTTATTTCGGCCCAAGACCTCCCCCCCAACTCGTATAAAGGAGTTCTAAACCTATTTTGGAGGGGATCTAACATATTTTGAAGGAGAATTCACGAGGAGGAACACACACCACGCTTGGAGGAGGCTTTTAACTAATTTTTCTTCTCTTCTTTTCCTTTAATTTCATAGTTTATTAGTTCTAGAGTTTTGGGTGCTACAAAACGTTGTAGTTTAAGCTTGAATTGTTCTTATTACTTTATCACATTGGTTTATTTATTCAATCTTGCACTTAATTATTTGATCACCAATTGAATAATATCTACGAATTTAGGATTGAACTCGGGAGAGGGAATATTAGATTGCAAATAAGATTGAGTAAAACAAGATCTTAACTTTAGGGGGCGGATTTGCGGTTAGGGTAGGAATATACCTAATCGCCTTGCTTGGTTACTATACATGAATTATAAATGTGTTCTGGCTAATTCTAATTCCATAGGAATATAGGCGTTAGATCATCTTGAATAGGCGATTAGTATTTCGGGAGAAGGCTACGAGCAATATTAACCATGTTAACCAATAAATCAAACAAATTAATTAGACGATTTAAGTGAAAAACTCAACGGGATTGTTAGCTAACCCATAGCTCTAGAATATTGTCTCCTATTGAATTCGTCTCTAAAATTTCACCTTGTTTCTTTAATTTCTTAGTTTGGTACTCTAGATTAGTTCACGTAGTTAAATATTCATACTTTTGAAAATCGTTTGAATAGATTAATCGTTTGAGTTTAATTTAGTTGATAGTTAATCACAAGTCCCAGTGTGTACGATATCTAAACTTACAATCCTATATTATTTGTCGACCATGTATAGTTGCGTGTGCGTTTGGGTGCAACAAGTTTTTGGCGCCGTTAGCAGGGACTTAGAAATTAACTATTCTACTATATTGGACTTTTACTTTTTGTCTATTCAAGTTTTTATTTGTTATTATTATCTTAATTTAATATTTTATTAACTTTGTTGGCATGGCATCTTGGAATGGTAATTGGTCGAATATTGGTTATTCTTATTGTGGCGATTCTTGTCCATATTGTGGAGGACCACACTTGTGGCAAAATTGTGCATCATCTGATGTGTGAATTTTTTGTAACGTGTGTGGTTGTCAAGGTGGCCATTGGGATGGTTGTCCTAATTCTTATTATCCCTCTTAGAGCTTTTATTATAATGTTTATGAGTTTGATAGGAGCAATGAAGTGGAGGATATGGAACGTGATTCTCGTGTTATGGACATAATGAGGAAAGTAGTCGTATGTTACGGTTCATGGACACTATGACTCAGGCTGGTTTATTTCCAGCAGGCCCAGCCACATCTCATACGTGAGGGAGAGCACATCCGCTACTACTCAGGCTCCTGGGCATGCACCTGATGTATATCGTACCCCAGACACACTACCTATGTGCGGAGCTCAGCAAGTAGCAACATCCATACATGGGCCTAGACTAGCTGCGGCCGACGAGCCGCAAAAGCCATTGGATAGATGGACTAGGCTATGCCCTCCTGTCTTCGGAGGTAAGCGGCATGAGGATCCCCAGGACTTCATTGATCGGTGTAGGGACAAACAACACAACACGAGTATAATAGAGTCCCACGGGGTGGATTTCACTTCTTTCCAACCGAAGGACATGGCCCGTAGATGGTGGAAGTCCTATCTTCTCGGCATACCAACAGTTTATCCTCCCATGACTTGGGATCAATTTACATGTCTTTTCTTGGATATGTATATTTCACCCTTTCTAAGTGAAGAGTTGCGGTTTCGGTTCGAGTAGCTCCAGCAAGGTGAAATGTCAGTGACCGACTATGAGGCGAGATTCTCTGAGTTGTCTTGCCATGCACTTATGATACTTCCTACTGGTGCAGAGAGAGTGCGGAGGTTTGTTGCAGGGTTGCACTCTGTTATCCAAGCCACCATGGCTCGAGAGGTTGAGATGGGGACTTCTTACGAGCTAGTTGTGGAGATAGCTCGGAGAATCAAGTGTGTCCGTCAGTGGGGCCGAGGACAGATGACGCGGGACAAGCGGTTCTATTACTCTAGAGGGCTTAGTGGTGCTCCGTCTGGGGCCAGAGGTTAGTTTGGGAGAGGCCAGCCTAGTAGGACTACATATCCAGTACCGCCGCCTCCTCGGAGTGCTCTAGTGCGGCCTTATTTCAGTTCCATGCCATAGAGTTCCTACTGCCCACCAAGTATTTAGGTTCTTCCAGTGGGTATTCAGGACATTAAGGTCAGACTTCGAGTAGGCAGTCCACCACTCCGATGGGTTGTTACGAGTGCGAGGATCCTGGCCACATGAAGAGGTTTTTTCCTAGACTTCGGGGCAAGGCTGTACAATAGAGTTTGCAGCCTATGATTATAGCACCAACATCCGCACCAGCCGTTCGGCCGCCCAGAGACGAAAGGCTGGTGGGTAGGTCTGTCGTAGAGCTGGAGGCCAAGCAGCTGGAGGCCACTCAGATGGAGCTCCGGCTAGATTCAATGCTTTCCCGGCCAGTCCAGATGCAATGGCCTTATGTCGTGATCACATGTATTATTTCTGTTTGCGGTAGGGATGCTTCAGTATTATTTGATCTAGGGTCTACCTATTCATATGTGTCATCTCTATTTGTTCACTTCCTGGATGTTCCTCACGAGTCCTTAGCCTGACTTGCAAAGATAATCACACAAACTTCAGTTCATAGTGCAAATGGTAATCTTCAGTTCAATAAAACAACAAGTTTTGGTTGAAGTTAGCTGGACTCTGTGTGATGACCCAAAGGGTCATCCCGTGTATTTCTAGCTAAATCTGTATTTCGAGGTCATGAGAACCTCCTTCTATCTCACTTCGATTTGCGTGCGCAGCCCGGGCGTGTAGCCTGGAAGCCGTTATGTGAAAAAATTTGATTAAAATAACAATTTTGTGTTGAAATTTGAGTAAAGTTCACTTTGGTCAATATTTTTGGTAAACGGATCCGGACCCGTGATCTGACGGTCCCGGAGGGTCCGTAGGAAAATATGGGACCTGGGCGTATGCCCGGAATCGTATTCCGAGGTCCCAAGTCCGAGAAATGAATTTTTAAAAGAAATTATTTTCTGAAAAATATAAGAGATTTTGAAAATGAAATTCTAGGTGAAACTTGTGGTATCGGAACCGTATTATAGTTCTGGAGCCCGGTACAGGTTCGATATGATTTATATGTGTTGTCTGTAAAGTTTGGTAAGAAACAGAATCTGGTTGACGTGATTCGGACCTTGAATGCAAAAATTTGAAGTTTTGGAAGTTTGAAATATTTCATTGATTTTGAGGTTTAATTCGATATTTATGATGTTATTTTGGTGTTTTGATTACATGAATAAGTCTGTAGGATGTTCTTGAGGTTGTGTGCATATTTGGTTTTGAGCCCCGAGAGCTCGGGTGAGTTTCGGGTAGGTGTCGGGGTGCAAAAACATAGAAAAATCTTGTGTAAAATCTCAGTTTCTGATGTCTGGTGTTGTCTACTATGCGATCGCATAGCTCTGTGCTGAGGGAAGAAATCTGTGACACTATGCGATCGCATAGTGTGTTCCGCGATCGCATAGTGTAGTGGTAGGCTGGGGGGGGGGGGGGGGGGGGGGGGGGGGGGGGGGGGGGGGGGTTGGGGTAGTGTACTGTGCGATCGCATTTGCTTGTTCGCGATCGCAAAGGGTGGGGGTCAGTGATTCTGTGCGATCGCAATGCGTCATCCGCGATCGCGGAGCTTAAAAACCCAGTCCACTATGAGATCGCATTACTCCCTTCGCGATCGCATAGGTATAAAACGTCCAGTTATTTTAAAGTCTAAAAACAGAATGCTCATTACGGGATTTTACCATTTTTCACAATCTTCTTCTTCTCCACACCTCCTTGGGCGATTTTTGAAGAACTCCTTCACCATAACCTCTTAGGTAAGTAATCTTTGACTGGTTTTCTTCCATTTTTATCAACATACACTAGATTCTAGGCCTAAAAACATGAAATTAAATGTAGAAAATTAGGGATTTGGGTAGAGTTAGGGCTTTTTGATTATTTGGGAATTTGACCTCGTTTTGGGGTCGGATTTCAAAATAAATTATATATTCTGGCTCGTGGGTGAATGGGTGATCGGGTTTTGGTCCGAACATCGTGTTTTGACCAAGCGGGTCCGTGGTCGATTTTTGGAATTTTGGGAAGTATGTTGGGAAATATATAATTAAGCCTTGGATTTGAATTGTTTAGCATTTATTGATGTTATTGAGTCATTTGGAGTCGGGTTCGAAAGGAAAAGTGGTGCTTGAGGCGTGATTTTGATCTTTGGAATCGAGGTAAGTATTTGGCCTAACCTTAGCTTGAGGGAATATGTATTGAGTCTTGATTGCTACGTGTTTATTCCATGTTCAATGTATATGTGAGGTGACGAGTACCTATATGTTGTTGTCAAGCATGACCGTGAGTCGAATATTATGAATTATATGGTTTTCTTTGATATTTACCGTGTTATGGATTAAACTTCAACTTGGTTGTTATTCTCTTGATGGAAATTATTAGTTATGAGTACTGTTGAGTAGTTGATCAGTTGAGGAATATTTTGTTGATTTATACACATGTGTAGGATTGGTTTTAGTTGTGTCCCTTGCCGGGACGGTATTATTCTTGTTGATTATTTCTGTGCATTTAAGGTTTCTTGTTGTTGATTTTCCTGTAAATCGTTGTGTTTATGTTGATGTTTATGCACGAGGGGACATTCCGTGCCATGTTTATGTTATTTATGCACGAGGGGACATTCCGTGCCATGTTTATGATTATTTATGCACGAGGGGACATTCCGTGCCGTGTTGTGATTATTTATGCACGAGAGGACATTTCGTGTCGTGTTGTTGCTTATTTATGCACGAAGGGACATTCTGTGCCGTGTTACTGATATTTATGCACGGGCGGACATTCCGTGCCGTGTTTTGTGATATTATAGCACGAGGGGACATGTCGTGCCGTTTCTGTTTATTTATTTGTTCAGAGTTGTTAATTCCTGCTGTTATTTAATTACTTCAGTTGTTGTCTTGTTCCGTCATTTCAGTAATTTGCTACCCCTTTCCCCAGCATGTTTCCCCCGTTTTGTACTTAATTGTTTACTTCCTGTCATTATTCCTGCTATATATTATTGAACTGCACATGTATTTGTTATTTGTCGTGTCCTAGCCTCGTCACTACTTCGCCGAGGTTAGGCTCGGAACTTACTCAGTACATGGGGTCGGTTGTACTGATGCTACACCTGCACTTCTTTATGTTGTGCAGATCCCGGTACCGGACCTAGTGGACACTGATTGAGGAGGCTTCCTTCAGTCCACCAGGCGACACTGAGGTAGTCCTGCAGAAGTCCGCAGGCCTTGGCGTCAGCTCCTATCTCTCTTCTTTTCATGTCTTTATGTATTTCCGAGACAGTAGCACTTTGTTATTCAGACCTGTATTTGTAGCAATCAGAGACAGTCCGTGAAATTGTGACACCAGATTATTGGGGAAATATTATGGAGGATTTTTGTAATACTGTTTAATTAAGCTGTTATATTTCATTTCTTCCGCGCTTTATCTCCACTTATTATTGCACTTCACTTTTAAATGCTTAAATAATAAAGGAAATGAGTTATAATAACCGATAATGTTGGCTTGTCTAGCGGGTTCAACGTTAGACGTCATCACGGTTCCGGTGGGATTTCGGATCGTGACACTCTGAAGGAAAATTGAGTGAAACCTATAAATGCAAAGAAACAATCTTGTTTTTTGAAGAACCCCCCTCCCCCTTTACCCTGATGCAACTTCATTTTGATGTAATTGGCACTAGCAATCTTTTTTAATCATCTCCTGTATTTTCATTCTTAATTATCAATGAAATCATCCCTTTTAGCCACAAAAAAAGGAAGAAAGAAACAATACGTACTATCAGAAGTGGAACCATAACAAGTGTCGAAGAATGATACTACATTTTTACTTTATAGTTTGCAAATTGATTATTGATAAAAAGATAATGAAAAAGAAATAAAAATCAAAAGTGTAATTCCTACTCCACAGACTTTCCTTTCTTGGCTATGGTTACCCTCCAAGGAGCTTAAAATAACCGATACTTGATTGCCTATAAATATATGATGCATTTGAAGAAATTCTCTAACCTAAAATCTCCTCCAATTTCTTCATAGCATAAAATCTCTTTCTTTGCTTAATAAATGGTTGAATTTTCGATACCAAAGAAAGGTTGAATTTTCTTTGCTTATTATTATTATTATTATTATTATTATTATTATTATTATTATTAGCGAGGAATAATTTAAATAAATAAGATGTTAGGCATGTATCTATAAATTATTACCTTTGATATTGTTATAAAACAAAATATTTTCTAATATGAAAGACTATTATTAAAGAGAACTCTACTGTTGGGCTAATGCAAACTATTGGGCTAAAACAAACAAAACCCAATCTATAACCAAAGAACCGGAGCTTCAGACGGTGCAATTGAGGTTTGATGAATGCCAAATGCAACTCAAAATAGTACGGGCTAGCCAATTTTCGAATGATAATTGAAAAATAGTCAGTATTTGCGAAATCATTGAAAAATAGCCACTATTGTATTGAAACACGAAAAGTTCACAATAATATGCGGATTTTGACAAACTTCCAGCATATTATGTTGGAATTCCAGCACACAACAAGTTCCAGCATAATTGCGGGATTATTGAGCTCATGCATATAAACTTCAAACATATATGGTGGAACTCCAACACATTATAAAAATCTAGCATATTATGTTGGAAGCTTATAAGTAAAACATTCTAACCGGATATTATGCTAGAATATTCCTGAATTTTTAAAAGCGTTTTTGTTCAGATTTTCTTTTTACATGAAACTGTGGTTATTTTGCAATTACGTGTTGTAAATATGACCATTTTTTATTTTTTTTCCCCTCCAAATCCATCTTAGAGAAGTATTAGGCCCAAATAGCTCATCTATTAAATCCTCAACCACATGGATGGGGTATTTGTTTTTCGTTGCTATTTCATTCAACTTTCGATAGTCAACATATAGATTCCAATTAGAGTTTTTTTCTTGACCCCGGGGCGGATGCACCCTAGTTCAAGCGGTGTCATTCGACACCGTTTTTCCGGAAAACTTTAATTATTGCACGTATAAATATTGTGCAAAAGGTATAGATATAAATCATATACACTGCTAAACAAAAGATAATGTCTGGTCTGATGGTCAAACGCCTCTCTTGTAACGTCGAGGTCTGCAGTTCGACTTCGTACGCGTTTTCTTTGCATTTTTTTCTTAGAAGTCTCTTTTGTTTAAAAATATATATAACTTTATCCTCTTCCATGAACCGTAACTACGAAAAAGTTCTCATCCTCTATAACTTGTAATTTTTAAGTGACAGGATTTGGTAGTGTTGCTCATCTCTATTTCTTATATCCCATATTTATTATAGTATTTTTTTCATCACTTTAAATTTCGACACCGTTTACAAAAGGTCATGCGTACGCCCCTGTCTTGACCAACAAAATTGGGGAGGAAATTTGCAGTAGTTTTTACTTAAATTGTCTACCAAAACATTTTCATAAGCAAAACATAAAAAGGAAAATGGTCAGGGGTTTACTTGTGGAAAGGAAAATATGGGCAGGAAAAAGTTAGTCAAATGTCAATTTTAAAGGATTTGAAACATACGAAAAAACCATACGATTGTAGTTTAAACAATGGAAACTCCTATGTACGTACCCTTATTTTTCAATTTATATTTTATTTTAAAAATATTATTATAAAAAGTTTTTGAAGATATATTTTTCAAGTTTCAAAAAGTAGTTTTGATGAGTAGTTTTTGAAGTTTTCTATTTACAAATCTTAACTTCTTTTCAAGTAAAATGTATGTCCAAACACAAATCCAACTAGGTGTGTTCAAATCGAATCGGAAAATCACATCAAATCGACCAGATTTAGTTTGATTTGGTTTGGTATTGAGTAAAAAATCCGAACTAAACCGACATATAAATATATAAATTTTTTATATACTTTAAAGACCTTATATAAAATTTTCTCTAAAAAATATTTAGAAATATTTTAGATTCTTTTAGGGGATGTAATATATAATAGAACTATGAAATACTTTTATTTTTATTTACTTTAAATAATGGGTTGTATCACTTTCTTATCAAGTATTATTGAGTGCGTCAATCATCTCCATGTTTTTCTATATTCATATGTCAAGATTTCTTATATCTTTTTCGAATTTGAAATGGCAGTTCAATAATTAAAAAATAAAGAACATGACATTTATTTAAGTATCATATTGATTTATATGTTTAATTATTAAATTCGGTTAACCTTGAAAATGTACATCAATAAATATTATTAGACGCTAATAATATAATTATCATATGTTACTAAAAAAACATATCCAATAAGAATATTTTAACAAATCATATATTTGTTATTTTTTAATTTTTATTTGACATATATTCACTTATCAAAAAATTTATCTATAACTTTAATAAAGTAAGATTAAAATGATATTCATGTAACAAAAAAATACATGAAACCCAAAAATCCGCCAAAACCGTACCAATCTAAATTATTTTTTATCTCATTCTCAATAACTTTTTTTTTCAACCAATTCTATGTAAAGGTGTCTAACGGGTGAGCCGGGCCGGGTAGATAATTTTTTGAACCGGAGGGGTTGGGGGTACGGGCCGGTTCCGGTTAATTGTTAACGGGTTTGGATTTATCCGGGTAAAAAAGTAACCCTTACGGGTAGGGGTTTAAGGGGCCGGGCCGGGCCGGGTTACAGGTATTTCAATTTTTTGGTTTTTTAGTTTTTGTACACGTATTGTACTTTAAATAAAATATAAAGTAAAATATATAAAGATAACAATGATTATGGAAAAAAATGCATTTATAAATTGCAAGTGCAACATGTATTTCAAATTTCAAATTTCAAAATTCAACTCTTACAACTTACAAGTTACAACCAAGTACTAAATTTAAAGGTTTTACATTGCCCTTGTAAGTTCTTCATAATCAATATGAACTGATTGTCCTTCTTCTGGAGTGTTAAATTCAGATGGGGTACCATGTGTTAATATATCTCCAAGTTCCTCGTTTTCTGGGCTATCAACATCTTCACGTCCTTGATTTCTTCGTTCCGATCTAATCCAATCTCTGAAACATACTAAAACTTCCAAAGCATTGCTTCCCAATGAGTGACAGGTGTCTCCTAGTTGTTGTCTTGCTTGACTAAATGCACTCTCTGATGCAACAGTTGAAATTGGCACATTCAGCACGTCCCGAGCCATAGCGGAAAGAACAGGAAATTGCTTTTCATTCTCACGCCACCATCCCAACGCTGAAAATTCCTTTGTGCGGATCTCCTTTTGCTTCTGCAAGTAGAAATTAAGTTTATCAATGTTCTTGCTACTGGTTTGAGTTATAGCAAATGTAGAAAAATATTAAAACTATCAACTATTTCATCATCACACAAAGTAGTAGAACTTGAAGAAGTGGTACACTGCATATTGGGATTAACATTGGCTACATTAAGAGCAACATCATCAACTATATTTGCATAATAATTATATAATTGTTGTAAATCATCATTTAGATTGTTCATGCAAGTGCGAATTTCTGGGGTTTCAGTTGATCCAATCTTCCATTTCAAATTCATTATATTCTATTCCAAAATCTTTTTGTAATTGTTCATAATCTATATTATCAGACGATGTTTCAGAGACATGTGTAAATGGGGTATTACTATTACTACCAGATGTTGAAGGACTACCTCTTTTTTTTATTTCTCCTACTAGCAACTTTTCTACACGCTCTTTTAGCAACATTAAACATATGGTAAAATTTAAGTATAAACAAAAATTAAATATGCAAATAAAATAGTAAATAAGAGAAAGAGTTGGAGAGAGTGAACCGAATTCGGCAATAAATTGAGCACTTGATGATTACGCAATTCCAATGTTACCACGAACAAACGTCAAGCAAGTATTTCAATTTTGAAGTTCAATTGTTCAAACTTCAAAATCCGAATGATAAAACACGATAAATTAAATTCCAAATAAAAGAGACAAATAAAATTAGAAGATGAAATGAAGACTTGAAGTCTTAAAAATTGGAGAATGAGAGAACGAGAGAAATTGAGATTGAGAAATGATAGTTGAGTGAAGAAATGAAGAAGAGGGGGGGTTATTTATAGTTTTANGAGGCTATTATTGCAATTTACCTGTTGGGCAACGGATCTCTGCCAGGGGTGACCGTTGCCAACGGTTAGTGGGCCCCACAAATTTCAAAAAATTAAAAAAAAATAAAAATAAATAAATTAGCCGTTGTACCGGTCTGATCCGGGCCGGTTAAACCGGTACACGACATTGTTCATATGGACCGGGTTTGACCGGTCCAGTTAACCGTTAAAAAAAAATAAACGGTCCAACACCCTCTAACCCCCTACCCAGCCCCACCCGGCCCCCGATGAACCGGGCTGGTCCGGTTCCGATTTTAACCAGTTTGTGCCGGTCCGATTACGGATCAACTCGGCCCGTTAGACACCTTTTATTCTATGTACAACACTAGCTTAGACCATTAGCAAATCTTTCCTTGACGGTAAGATAAAAATTCATCCAACGATCAAGGTTTAAACTGTAAATTAAATAGTTAAGAAATTTTCCTTATTTAAAAGAAAATTAAATGTCCCTAGGATTCTTTTCTACTGACTTATTATGGTCATGAAATTTGACAGACCGTACTTGCGAATACTCTTTTCCCTATGTAATCACCATTTTAGAAATAACAAGGGCTAAAAATTTTGACTTCTAAAAATATTTCACTTTTTTCGAACTTTTGTCAATATTTTTGAAATCTGTGTTTGGCTATAATTTTTTTAATTTTAACTCGAAATTAATATTAGAATTTTTTCAAAGTTTGAAAATTTTCACTCAAAATACTCATGAAATATAAAAATAACCCAAAATTATATTCAAGTCCAAACATAATTTTAATTTTCAAATACTATTGTCACTTGAAAGTCTTTTTTCGAAATTTTACAATTCTTATGTCCAAACGCGCACAAAGAGAATCTTCTTTGCTCCTTATTTACTACCTTTCTCTTCTCTATAATTTTCTTCATTTCTCTCCACAAAATAAGAGAAGAAAGAAAATAAAATGGTAGGAGAAAGTAGCAAAAAGAGGCCATTAGAAGAACCAAGTCACCAAAATCAACATTTAAAACTCAGAATTAAATCCCAGGTTCATTCATCATTTCACTTTCTGTATATATTAAACTTTGTTTGAAGAAGAACAAAAGAATAAACCAAATAAGAAAATCATGTTTATTGTGAGAAATTTATTGATTTTTCTTTCTCTTGTTTGATTTTTTACTAACTTTTATATATATTATTATTCTGTTCTTTTCTTATATATATATATTTGTTTTTTTTAAAAAAAAAATTTCAAACAGCAATTAGTTTTTAATACTAGATATTTATTGATATTTCTGTTTTTTTGACTAACTTTTTGTAGGATGGTTTATTTGTATACTTCAAAGTGAAGCCAACTTCAGTTATGAAAGAGATATTCAAGGCTTACGCTAAGAGTAAACAGATATTAGAGTATAAAACATTTAGGTTTTTATTCAATGGCAAACGCCTTTACTCTAAGAAGACAGTAAATGAAGTAAGTTATTAATTAGCCTTTTAATTTCCATAATATGATTTATTATTAATTTGATATTTTAACACTCTACATATTCATATCCCTCATGTTTAATTATTTTTCTTTTTTTTTTTAATGTTTTTTTTTGGATTATATAATGAAGTCGGGATTAAAAGATGATGATGAAATTGATGCTATGGTGTATCAACACGGAGGAGGGCATGTACGTTGTGTATTTGAGACGACAACAATAACAACAAACTCAATGTAATTTTACTAGTTGTTGTATGGCACAAAACAGAAGAAGATATAAGTACGTTGAGACTAATTGAGTAGTTCATGTGTCCAAGGAATGTCAATGTTTGTAATAGTTTCTATTTAATATAATTATCTTAGTTACTATTTTTTTTTAAATTGTTGTGGATTTCTCCAATGAATTTTATAACACATTTTCCTTTAACTTTTAACAACTTGTTTGGATGGTCGTTAGTCGTTATCCATTGTATTGTATCGTATTGTTACTTTAAGTACGATGTCTGTTTTGATTGTTACTTAAATTTTATTGTATCATATCGTTAAATCCGTTGTTACGTAACGACGAAATGTGCCACTTTATAACAACCGATTTGGTGTGGTTGCGTCGTTATCTTGTCTTTTTATCTCATCTCACCCTTCACTATTATTAAATAACTTTATTATATCATTTACTCTATATTTTTATATATTAAATTTATTTCGTATCATAATTTTTCTTTATAATATTGCAAAATTTATTTTTCATATTGCTGGTGCATGATATCATAAAACAGCGACAAACAATCCAATCTATCCAAACATTGTATTCATCAAACGATACAGTACAATACAATACGATACATTATGAAACGACGTGAAACAAGCATCCAAACAAGCTGTAAAGGATTATTTTACTACATTTTATGTCACTATTAGTAGTACAAATATGGTGTCTATAAGAAGAATTAGAAAAGAATGTTGAAAAGAAATATAAAGAAATTAAATATCATAGGATGAGTTTGACAGAAGCACATAACTTGGCCTCGTATAATGTGGTTTCAGTTATTTATTTTCAAATAATATTTTCCATATCTGGAAATGTGAATTATAATGTTTTTTACTACCAAAAATGTGAAAAGTATGAAATACAGATTTGTTTGCTTTTAAATAAAAACATTTTGTGAGGATTAATATACTAAATCTTAAGTGAAATGTTTTTTAATTGGCAACACCATAATACTATTAATATTAAACCATATTCACAATTCTTCTCATAAAAACTTAGTAAAAAAAAAAACTATAAGAAAATGCCCAAAGATTTCAAACTTCCAGGAGAGAGGAAAATTTTCATACTATAAATGGTTAAACTCTTGTTCCAAGGAAAATGCAAGATGACAAGAAGTAACACAAAAGAGAGGAAACACCACTACTGCAGTATTTGAACTAAAAGAGAAAAAGCTTTAGTTTTAACACCATTTTAGAAATTTGACGGAGAGAAGAAAAAGTATAAATGTATAATAGATGTTGAACTTGGACCAATGAATTTGAGTGTGTAACACACATGGTTGTTGTGATGGAGTGTTAAATTATCTATCTTTAATTAGAGATCTCGAGTTTATGTTCCGGGTATATAAAGTCAATATTTATTAGGGAATTTTTTTTACATCACCCGAATGTGCCCATTGCTCATCCAGATTTAGCCGGATCTTAATGCGGATATGGGACATCGAATGAGAAACAAAAAAAAAAGTGGAGTGTAAAAAGACAAAAAAAGCTTTTAACGAATTACATTTTTTTTTTGTTTTCTCGCCGTGTGTTCGCTTTCTGTATTGGTCCTAACCAAATTCAGATGCGCGCCGTGAAATACCATATTGATGGGGGAGAGGAGAGGGGGAGGGTTTAAAGTGCTCCTAGTAAAAATGACTTCATACCCAAGACTCAAATCCGAAATCTCTATTTAACGATGAAGGAGTAATTACAGCTCCCTCAAAATTCCTTTGTTGGTGTTTCGAATCATTGGATATTTGAACTTTCCTAAAGAATTGATGTCCTTTAGGATCATAAATAGCAAAATATGGAACCCCTTTTCTTACTTGAAAGACAATTTCACCATCCCTTGTGCAGCCCAAAAGCACACTATCCTCTACAAATTCATAGCAAAAGGTCAAACCATAGCATCTAATTTCCATTAAAAACACCCACTGATCTTCTTTCATGATCCAAATATCCAACACTTTTAGCTTTCTTCAGGATTTGGCCCGAACTGTTCGGCAGATTCTCACGCGTTACGCACCCGTTCGCCACTTTGTTCTCAACTCTTCTCACCTCCTGGGCGAGACAATGTCAAAGAAGTCAAACGAAGATTTTCACTTATAAAATATGGTTTCGGAAGCTGCTTCAGTTCATCTGACTTTACGCCAAAGTATATAATCGTAGAATTTGTATGTACTAATTGCAATGAGTTTTCTTTAATTCATTGTCGGAGATGTTAACATTCCATAACTTAGAAACAGATCGAAAACGTAATAAAGATTTAACAAGTAACCTAATAAGGATGCAGTATAGGATATTAAAGGGAACAATATTATTGGACTTAACATCTTCAAAGGCTGGTCTCGTATGTAATTTCTTCTTTAACGACATTATTGTTGTGAGGAAAAAGGATTCTTGTTCGTTAATTAAAGTTTGTATATACTAGACTAGAAAGAGAAAAGCAAAGATTCATAGATTTCGCTCAAATAAACCAGGAAACAATACGAGGAAAAAAAACCCAAATCAAATTACATGTAAAAATAATAAGAAATTATTGGATAATCTTTTGTTTGATTTTTTATCATTGTTGTTGTGCTCGGAAGTCCTGCTCCCGGAATTACTGTTTCTGCTATTTTATCCTTACTTCGAGGCTAAGTATTGCGTATTTTTTAAAATTTGTAATTATTTCAGGATCCAATTAATTCACTTGTCTAAAAACCATGTATAAATTTAGTTGTACCTTTTTACGGTAAACAATAAAAAATACTGCTAAAAGAGTTATATGAAAATGGAAAAAATGCAGAAAAGAAAAAGCAAGAGAATAAAGCACAAGCTGTTTAGGATCTGATTTCTTGGCTGAAATATATACAAGCAGAGACTGAACAAACTTTATCCATCTAGCTACGTAGTGGCTTTTTCCGGAAAAAACTTAAAGGGGACTAAAACTAAACATAGTAAACTTAAGGGGGTAAACTGAAAATAAATAATCCAATTACTCTTATGTATTATCCTTTTTCATAATTGATTGAATTAGTTTTCTAGAGAGTATTCGCTTCTAAATAAAACTTTTACTTTGTATTTGTATGCAGTGTTTGGACCCAAAAGGGTCATATTGTGTAAAATTTAATTAAAACTGTGTTCCGAGGCCCTGAAAGCCTCTGTTAATCTCACCTCGATGTGCGTGCACAACCCGGACGCGTAGCCAGGAAGCCTTTGTGTAGAAATTTGATAAAAAGTGGAATTTATGATAATTAATTGAATAAAGTTGACTTTGGTCAACATTTTTGGTAAACGGACCCAGACCCGTGATTTGACGGTCCTGGAAGGTCCATAGGAAAATATGGGACTTGGGCGTATGCCCGAAATCAAATTCCGAGGTCCCAAGTCCGAGAAATGAATTTTTAAAGAAAATTATTTTCTGAAAATTATAAAGATTCTTGAAAATGAGCTTTGATGTGAAACATGTGTTAACGGGCCCTTATTCTGGTTCCGGAGCCTGGAACAGGTTCAATATGTTTATCATGTGCTACCTGTGAAATTTGGTAAGAAACGGACCCCGTTTGAGGTAATCCGTACTATAAATGGAAAATTTAGAAGTTTATGAAGTTTGAGAAAATTCTATAGATTTTGGAGTTTAATTCAATGTTTTTGATATTATTTTGGTAGTTTAATTGCTCGAATAAGTCCGTAGGATGATTTTGAAGTCGTGTATATATTTGGGTTTGAGCCCCGAGGGCTCGGATGAGTTTCGGGTAGGTGTCGGGGTGCAAAGAGTTGGAAAAATCTGGTTTTTGGGTTGTTTCTCGTGTTCAGTGATTTCATTCTCCGCGATCGTGAAGAAATTCATGCGATCGCGATGTATTAGGGGCTGGGGGTGGTAATTTGCTCTGCGTGAACGCACCCCTAAGTTCGCGATCGCGTAGGTCTACAGTGGGGCTGGGGTCTGGGTAGCGATTGTTCTGTGCGAACGCGACCTTTCGTCCGCGATCACGTAAGTCTAACATCCAGTACCCTCCGCGATCGCGATAGCCAAATTCGCCTAGTGATTTTTAATTGTTCAAAAATAGAATAGTTACGGGATTAAGCCCATTTTTCTCAATCTTCTTCTTCTTCTTCACTCTTCTTGGGCGACTTTTCCTCCGTAGATTCATATGTAAGTGTTCTTAACTTCATTTCCTTTCATTTTGAGCTGCTAATTCCTGCTTTTAAACCTACATTCAGTTATTACCTTATTCTGCTGTTTTGGTAATCGTTGCCCCTTTGTCCCCAGCATGTTCTCCCCCCGTAATCATATTTCTTGTTTATTTTCTGTTATATTATTGAACTCTACAGGTAGTAATTGCGGTCATGTCCTAACCTTGTTACTAATTCACTGAGGTTAGGCTCGACACTTACTCAGTACATGGGGTCGGTTGTACTGATGCTACACCTGCACTTCTTTATGTTGTGCAGATTGCGCAGCCGGACCTAGTGGACACCGCTAGAGGGAGTATCCTTCAGTCCACGCAGGCGACATCGAGGTAGACCCGCAGACGTTCGTGGGCCCTGACGTCACCTTCTATCTTTTCTTTCTGTCATTTTGTGTATTTCCAGCCCTTTATTTCAAACTGTTGCTTTTAGTCAAATCTTAGTATGGTTCGTGAGAGTGTGACTCCATTCTGGGTTTGTACTTAAGGGATTTCTACGAGATTTGCTATTTTGGTTTTAGAATTTATTAAACTTTCGTATTGTTATTATGATTATCTAGTTAGCATTTATTGTTTTTGATTGTTAAATGTCAATTCATTTAAGACGTTGACTTGTCTAGCGAGTTCAACGTTAGACGCCATCACGACCTGAAGGTAGGATTTCGGGTCTTGACAGTAAATCCACGGATCTTTAAATTTTACGATAGTATAAAATAAAAATAATTATAAAAATTACATTAAAACCACAAAATTATAATAATTATCATACGAAAAATATGACATATATCGTAAGATGCAAATTAGCCGCAACGTCGTTAGAACTCAAACATCAAAAGTAATGTATTATTGACAAAATCCAATAGAAGATGGAAAATAAATGAAGAACAACATTATGGATGTTTCACGGTGGGGTTCGGACTAACTTGTACGTACCTCGACAACTTAATCACGTGAGTTGTTTTCTCTTGTGCATAACATTGGGTTTGGGGAAATATAAACTCTCAGAACATATTGGACTTATGTAATGTCGTGAATTTGGAGATATTTGAAGAAATTTAACGAATTCATGTAGTTTAGAATCATAGATTATAATATAAGCTCCTGCTTGAAAGATAATTTTATCATTTCTAGTGCAACCCAAAAGCACAACATGCCCTACAAAATACTATCAAAAGACTTGGCAGCTAATTTTCATTAGCAGTTTCCATCCATCTTGTTCCATGATCCAAACGTCCATTGTTCTGATGAGCATGCTCCCCCCAAACAAATCAATACAACCTTTCAAATAAGCCAAACGATACAAATGATATTCACGTATAAAATTCGGTCTTGGTAACTCCTTCAGTTCATCTGATTTAACATCAAAGTATATAATCATAGAATTTCTATCTACAAAGTCGTTTATTTGCCAACCGAGAGACCAAAATACACAACCGTCAACACTAATTCCTTTAGTGCACTCATATGACCTTGCAAGAAGTGCTTGTAATTTAGGATGGAGACTCGTTTTCCCCTATCTAGTATTAATAAATATAGAGTGTAAATATTTTGACACCTTTAGTTTTTGTGGTAAATCGCGAAAGTGGATATTATAAATAGGTATACCATGTAACTTCCCCATCTTAAAATTGATCCCTTTGAATAACATTGGACTTTGCTAAGATGACCCAATTTGCATTTAAAAGGCCTTTTTCACTTTAAATTTTGCTATGCTTCCATAATTCTAATAATTTATAATAAAATATATTATGTTATATTGCTATAAAAATTAATATTCAGTATGTATGCATTTATATAAAATAGAAATTATAAAAATAATTTATAATTGTCAAATAATGCTTGTATTAATTATTACGGTACAATAGCATTAAATAATAATATGATGGTGATTAAGTAACTAAAATAATAATAATAATAATAATGGTATAATTACAATAAATAAATAAGCTAAATTATATTATGGCGAATAATTATATTTTATTTAAAAAATCTTGAGGCTAGAAAATATAACAAATGTTTAGATAAAAATATGTAAAATATATGTAGAAAATTATTAAGAATTAGGAAGTATAGAAAAATTGATTAGGAAAAAGGAGGGCCAAAATTGGTTGTCAACACAACTGACCCCATGTACTGAGTAAGTGTCGAGCCTAACCTCGGCGAAGTAGTGACAAGTCTAGGACACGACAACCAAATAAACACGTGCAGTTTAATCATGTACGAAAAACAATAATAATAACAAGAAATAAGCAACTAAATTCAAAGGAAAGGGGAAACATGCCGAGGGAGGTCGAGTTTCACTTTGGCGACTCGGGCGAGGTCGAGTTTTACTTTGGCGACTCGAGCGAGATCATGTCTTACTTTGACGACTCGAGCGAGGTCGAGTCTTACTTAGGCGATTCGAGGGAGGTCGAGTGTCACTTTGGCGGCTCGAGCGAGGTCGAGTTTCACTTTGGCGACTCGATCGAGGTCGAGTTTCACTTTGGCGACTCGAGCGATGTCGAGTTTCACTTTGGCGACTCGAGCGATTCGTGGAGTGGTGTAAAAATATTGCGCGCTACGTTGCTCTTTATGGGAGAGTTTTATGCGTTGGTTTATGCATGCATTGGGGTGAGTCCCAGTCTATATAGTCCCTTCATCGCTCGGCCTGGAGAGGCCGTCGACAGGGCGGGCGATGAATTCGTTGCTTAGAGGTTCAGATGTGATTTGATGTATACAACCGAGTGAGTTGGTGTTACATCACTATGGCGAGCACGTGGCCGAGCCCTTGATACCCACATACTGCTTTTGTTGGGGCGTCCTTGAGCTTGTCGCACAGTCCACCGCTTATGGGGATTGTTTCTTAATGGCGTTGGTTCGTTATAAGCCATTCGTTTATTATTTTCATTATGGGATGGTGTGGGGGGTTCTTCTCGATTTTTTCGCTACTGTAAGGAGAAATTTAGAGTCAGTGTGTCGGCTAGTCTTTGCTCGTGTACTAGGGGTGGGATCGACCCTGCTCTTCATTTTACTCCCCCCCCCCCCCCCCCCCCCTTTTTTTTTTTAAAAAAAATAACCGTAATTGCGAGTTATAGGTAAAAGGAACCGTTTGTTACCTTGGTCGGCTGGTTAGCTGATGAATAAGGGGGATTCGTCACGTTTCTCTCACTGGTTGCACTTCTTAGACCTAATGTCGGCTTCACATCCAGCCTCGTTGTTATTTGAGCTTGAGCTTCCCTTGGATGGATGGTTTGCTCCACCCGTTAGGTCCTCGATTTTGAGTCCCGGTTCATTTAGTCCCGGATGCGCCAAGTCAACTGTTCATAAGTTATACCACACAGATGAAGATCATTTTAACAGTAAGTTGTACGACAAGCATCGTCCCATGTAATAAGAGGTGAGGGTGGTATGTGCAGGATGCTAACCTGGAAGTGAGATTATGAGTGTGCTTGATGTGTGATGGTCAAAGACCCGCTATGACGGTTTTCGCTCGCAATGCACCAGAGTTGATGTTGTGGTGCATCATAGGTGTAGCGTATACGTCAGGTATAGCTCCGGTTTCGTGTAAGGATTTATCTTTGGTTGGTTTGGTGGATCTAGAGGGAACTAAGACTTTGGCTAGAAAATTCCCACAGACGGCGCCAAATTATTTTGTCAAAAAAGTGTTAACCTTTTTCTTAAAATGAATTAGTAAGAAAAATAGAGGGCAAATCCTAGTCAAAGATAATCAACTCTAGATCGAGGAATATTTGGGTAAGACAAATCGGAAATAGCGAAGTTGTCAGGATTATAAATGACGTCGAATGGAAAATAGTGGATTCGCAGTCTCAACATAATCACCTTATAATACATGATAAATGAGAGTGATAAAGTCTCCCATTAACAGCTACTAATTGCAGTCTTATTATCTTCATGATGAAGATTACAAAGATATGTAGCAAGGTTGTGGACTCTCCCTCGAATCCCTCATGGATTTCGCTTAGAGATGGTTCTAAGGGAAGAAGAGAGAATTGGAAAAGCCCCCTACTATCGTTCTCTTCCCCTGTGTATATACTAGGTGTTATCCCTTACCCAACGGTCTTTGACCGGTGTACTATAATCTTGTGTTGGTGATTCAGGCCGACCTCCCTAAGCGCCATAACATGTGTTACACCGTAAAGGCCTTATGATGGCTCGACCTCTGTCTTGGCCGTGACGCTCGTCGTTACGGGGTCTTGTGTGCACAATCACGACTTAATCACCTTCTGTCCATTCTCTTTTTGGAGGTCATTCTCACGTGGTCAGATTTTGATCCATACAATCACAATGAAATTTTTAATCGGATTTGACTTGAATTATCGAGGTGGTGTTATTTATCGATTTTCTTTTGTTTACCATAAAATCTGAGTAACAATTAAACTTATAATGAGGTTTTAAAGATATGTGATTTAGTCCTATACTAATTGATAAGTAGGAAGATATATATATGAATTAAATGATCAAGATAGATCAAACCAACGTATCAGTGGGCCTTGACCTCGAGCCAAGATAGCCTCGAGAAGGACTCGGATGAACAGTAAAGTAAAGTAAAGAGAATATAATAAAGCTTAAAAAATAATTCTGATGAGAGCTGAGCACAAAAGTAAGAGTGTATATTCTTTGTCATTGATTGATGATCTTTACAAATGAATGGGCTCCCCTTTATATAATATGGGAGTCCCAAATAAGGTCCTATTTCTAGAAAGGAATCTAATTTGTACAATTGTCTAACCGCCTTGTAGGAATTCGTACAAATCTGTTCTGGGATTTACGCTTTAATATTTGTGCCATTATGGGAATCTCGCCCATTCAGTTATAAACCCACAACGCATCTCGAGGTAGGTTATACTCGACCCCAACATTGTGTGCTTCGTTCTTCGAGCCTTGCACTCCATCGTCAGGATTGAGCTCAACCTACCGACTTCAATAACCCGTTGAAGGACTCTGACACGTTTGTAGTAAGAACTCCTCATCGTCTGTCACCATATGCATGCAAAGTCCACTTATCAGGGTGATGTCGCATTAGCCAACAATAGGCTGCCTTATCTTCTTGCCTGATAGATTCCATATGCCTCCGGAATTTATATTGTTGGTGGTCCGTTGCTTCCATCCACATCAAATCATGCAGATCCTTGTTGGGATATGCCTTCTGGAAATTGGCCTTAAAGTGCCTCACACAGTAACGGTGGTATGCATAAGGCTCTTTTCATGCAGGCAAGTTCTCCACATAACTTAATATACCACCGTGACGATCAGATATTAGACAAATACCTGAACGCTGTTTGACAACGTGCTCTTTCAGGTGGTTCAAAAATAACGTCCACGTCTCTATGCTTTCATTGTCACAAACAACAAAAGCTAGAGGAAATATATGTCCGTTAGCATCCACTGCCACAGCTATCAAAAGCTTGATATCGTACTTTCCATAGACATGAGTTCCGTCTATGGATATTACGGGCCGGCAATGCGAAAAACCATCAATTGCTGGCTTAAACGCCCAGAACACGTAATTGAATATGTATTCTGGTGTTCCCGGACTCCGCTCAAGCTTCCATTCAACAACCGTCCCGGGGTTAAAGTGTTGCAATGCGGCCATGTACTTAGGTAGAGCTGCAAGTGACTTATCCCAATTACCGTAGACAATTTCAAATGCTCGTTTGCGCTCGAGAAATGCCTTTCTTTTCGTAATGGTATGGCCATATTCCTGGTGTACTGATGTAATGCACTCTTTGATTCTATACATTATGGACGCTTTGAGGTGCGGAATAATTACAAGAGAAATCAAGTCAATATCCAAGTTGAAGTGATTTCCGTTGAATGTATCCATTTCGCATATGTGGGTGGGAATGTATTTACCCACTTTCCACATACCTGTCTTGTTCTTGGTCGCACGCAACATCCAATTACATGGCCAAAACCACTTGCGGCAAACATCCTTGTATACTACCGGACTTGACTCCCATACATGCATCTCATGACATTCTTTTACGTTGTGCATTTTACAAGCCCTGCTTATGCGCGCTTTATCAGGGAAAAACATCCCCTTTGCAAGCACCGTTGGTCTAGACTCATCCCACATTGCTGCCCGAATTTCATCAAAATCCCTTGTGAGAGCTTCCACATCCGGCACGCTTGGCAAGTTATCAGTGTAAGGAATNTATTCCTCACTTTGTGCATCAGCCAGACCCCGATGTAATACGTCATTTTCGGGCAATTGAGTGAGTACGGGTGGTTCAACTTGCTCGTTTTCACTGCACAACCAACAAAAATATAAGCTACTGAAATTAATAAATACTTTTCTTATAGCTATATCACTTGACTTACAAGTCGTAATGTGATGAAATTCCATGATGGACGTTTTCAATTAGGTGATGACTACCGGATGAGCCACTTGTAAAATTCATATCCGACCGGTACCCCCTATTAAATATATGGACGTTAATACAAATTCAATACACCAAAAATATACATAATTAACACAAATGAAAATTGAAGTTTACCACTCGTCTTGTGAATGTTGGAAAGCAGGATATAAATTATTTTCTCCCTGCTCATTGGCCGGCGGTGATATGTTTAAATCAAAGAAAAGTCTTCCATCCGGAACCTGTCCGGCCAAAACTGCCCCAGAATAACCACCCGATGACTGGGGGGTATCTCTACTACGCACAACCTCATTTTTTGGAGCGTCTTCGACCTTCACGTACATCTCCAACATTGTGATTACAAGAAATTCCCGGCATTCATCCGGAGTCCTCAAAAAATCACTCAAAGTTTCATCATCGTCGATGTTAAACTCCGAGTAAAAAGCAACCCCTTGCGGAGTGACGAAATACGGATATCTTCCGGTTACTTTAAGTATCATTGAACGTTTCCTCACACTTATTTTTCTGCATAACAACGATATCAATTTATCGTACTTCATTGTAAGTGGCAATTTAACATGACACTGAGCAGGTAAACTGTAGCCCACAAAGTTATTCTCCATCACAATCTCACCCTTCCAATATAATGAAACTCTTATTCTACGCTCTTCAGACATAATGAAAAAATGCTGGAGAATTTAACAACAATAAACGTTTGATCAAGAGTTGAATTTTTTTTTGAATGAATTTCACTGCAATTCTAACCTCTTTATATAGGAAATGGCTAGCTCGAGATTTTTTTTATATATATAGCGCCCAAACAGTGGGCGCTATACGCTTTTGAATTATTGAAGATAGTATAGCGTCGGGTACTTGGGCGCTATACCTGACATGACAGCTTTTTATATATAGCGCTCAAGTACTGGGCGCTATAATAGTTACGTCTTCTTCTTTTTTTTTACACCTATTTTTGTTCTTTTAGTCCAAAAAAATAATATTTTGGTTTCCAACTCCCTTCAACCTCCAATTATTTAGCAGTATTCTGTGTCAAAACTTATGCATTTTTTTATGTGTTTCAAAAATCCATTTTTATTACTTGTCACTTTTTTCATCACTCACATATAACTGTTTAGTAATGATAGATTCATATTATTTTTTATATATATGACACAACCAAATAATTGAAAATCAAATGAAACCAAATTTGTTTTGGTTTGATTGCATGGCATATTTTCGAAACCGAAAATCACAAAATCGAAATCGAATAAGATAAAATAAATCGAGTTTGCCGCAATGAACTTTCCATAATTCTAATGTTTAATAGATATTACTTACGCTTTAGGGTTCAGCTAGCTGCGTGTACAACCAGTGCATTTTAGCATCCCCGTGAAGTTTATAACTCCTAGCTAGCTAGTCCTTCACCTTTTTGCTATCATCTTAGAGGGGGGAGAGAGAGAGAGAGAGAGTTGTTTTTCACTTTTCAGAGGAAACACAAAAATGTTGCGTCGTCTTTCAACTGTTTTGAAGAGAAGGCTAATTCTTCAGATTCAAGGTCCGACACAGAGATGCCCGCCTCTTCCGGTTCAAGGTGTTTCTTACTGCATTTCATTATTTTGTTAAATGAGATGTTAAGATAGTCCATCTAAACTCCCAGGTATACTTGTTCAACTCAGTTATACCGGCAAAATCCACTATCACTTTCGCCCGGTTTTTCACCAAATCGGCCAACTCTTGAGGGTGTAAGAGGTCAATGCTCTCATTAAGACGACCCATATCATGTGCGGTTATCCGAGCATTCTCTGATACCCAAATGGTGTTTGCTCTATTTGCGAGCTCCTGCTTCCTTCCATCCAGAGTATCCATAGCAGGTTTCATTCCCTTAAATTTGAACCTTAATACCCTATGGGCTATAGCGAACCCCAACGCGAAAACAATCAGTGTCATATATGTGAATGACATAATAGCTTTGCAAGGAAGCTTCGGGTTAAAAATTAGCCCCCCTCCGGTGAACAATAGAACAGAGCTGATATGATTAGTGAACGCATTGAAAATGTCTTCAGATCTTTTCTCTAGCTCCATTATATCCAAATGAAGTTTAGACCATTCTTCTTCCAAAGGAAGCAAATCTGTAACATTTTCTGCCAGGGCCCTAAGAGGAGGACGTGGCGGTGGAGGTGGAGGTGGTAGTGGAGGTGGAGGTGGAAATAACCTTTGCTATCATCTTAGAGGAGAGAGTTGTTTTTCACTTTTTAGAGGAAACACAAAAATGTTGCGTCGTCTTTCAGTTGTTTTGCAGAGAAGGCTAATTCTTCCGATTCAAGGTCCGACGTCACGGAGAAGCCCGCCTCTTCCAGTTCAAGGTGTTTCTTCCTGCATTTCATGGAGTGAGGTAAAGGGATGTAGATAAATTCTAATCTTCTACAATCGTTTCTTACTAGGGATAATTTCTAGACCTTCGGTGACAATTGCTCCATCACACTAGCTCTCTATTGTATGACCCAAAAGGCCATCCTGTATAAATTTAACTAAAATTGTATTTCGAGATCCTAAAAGCCTATATTTATCTCACCTCGATATGTGTGTACAATCCGGGCGCGTAGCCGAGAAGACTTTTTGTGGAAATTTGATAAAGAATTGAATTTATGATAATTAATTGAATAAAGTTGACTTTGGTCAATATTTTTGGTAAATGGACCCAGACCCGTAATTTGACGGTCCCGGAGGGTTCGTAGGAAAATATGGGACTTGGGCGTATGCCCGAAATCGGATTTTGAGGTCCCAAGTCTGAGAAATGAATTTTTAAAAAAAATTATTTTCTGAAAATTATAAAGGCTTTTGAAAATGAACTTTGATGTGAAACCTGTGTTACCGGGCCCGTATTATGGTTCCGGAGCCCGGAACAGGTTCAATATGGTTATTACGTGTTGTCTGTAAATGTGGAAAGAAACGGAATTGGTTTGACGTGATTCAGACTAAAAATGAGAAATTTGAAAGTTTATGAAGTTTGAGAAAATTCTATAGATTTTGAAGTTTAATTCATTGTTTTTGATGTTATTTTAGTGGCTTAATTACTCGAATAAGTCCGTAGGATGTTTTTGAAGTCGTGTGTATATTTGGTTTTGAACCTCGAGGGCTCGGGTGAGTTTTGGATAGGCGTCGGAGTTATATTTAGGCTAAAAATCTGATGTATTATAGCTGTTGTTGGTGTCCAGGAATTAACACTATGCGAACGCATGGGTATCCATGCGAACGCACATCACACGCGGGGAAGAGGGCTGAACTTTGTGCGAACGCATAGACTTGCTCGCGAATGCACATGCCAGGGAACTTAAGCCTATGCGAACGCGACTGGTCCAGTGCGAACGCACTGTATTATAAAGGAGCTGGGGGTGGGAGCCACTTTGCACTGTGCGAACGCGACTCTTGGCTCGCGAACGCATAGAGTCAGTGCCTCGTTTTAAAATCAGTAGCTAAAAACGGGATTTCACCCCATTTTTATAACTTCTTCTTCTCCACTTCACTTTGGGCGATTCTTGGAAGCAATTCAACCATAACTCCCTAGGTAAGTAATCTTAGACTCAATTTCTTCGATTTTTATCAATCATTCACTAGATTTTAGGCCTAAAAACATGGAGTCAAAGGTAGAAATTGGGAGTTTTGGGTAGGGTTAGGGCTTTTCGAACTTTTGGGAATTTCATCTCGTTTTGGGGTCGGATTTTAAAACAAATTATATATTCATGCTCGTGGGGGAATGGGTGATCGGATTTTGGTCCGAACCTCGTATTTTGTCCAAGCGAGCCCGGGATCAAATTTTGAAATTTTTGGAAGAATGATGGGAAAGCTATAATTAGGCTTTGGAATTGAGTTATTGAGTAATTATTGATGTTATTAAGTTAATTATGTCTAGATACTATCGTTTCGGAGTCGGATTCGAGAAGAAAGACGGTGTTAGAGGCTTGACTTGCATTCTTGGAGCCGAGGTATGTGTTGTGGTCAAGCATGCCCGTGAGTCAATATGATGATTTATACCGCGTTCTTGATATTCTCTGTATTATGAATAATTGGTTATTTAGAAGTTATACATTGAGGTTGGTTCATGACGTGTGAAGTTATTGCTTATTGGTTCGGTTGAGGATTTTTATTGTTTAAATTATACCTCTGAGTGAGATTGGTTATAACTGAGTACCTTGCCGGGACGATAGAATTTTGTTGATTATTTATGTACATTTGGAACTTCTTATTGTTAAATCTTCATGTCAAATTGTTGCTTCTGTGTACATTATGCACGTGTGGATATTCCCTGTCGAGTGACTGTGAGATTATGCATGAGAGGACATTTCGTGCCGAGTGATTTATTACTTATTGCACGAGGGGACATTTCGTGTCGAGTGATTATTATTTATGCACGAGGGGACATTCCGTGTCGAGTGATTGTGAGGTTATGCACGAGGGGACATGACGTGCCTTTTGTTGTTTATTTACTGGATTTGAGTTGTTAATTCCTGCTTTTACTTCTACATTTCAGTTATTACCTTATTCTGCTGTTTTAGTAATTGTTTCCCCTTTATCTCCAACATGTTATTCCCCGTAGCTGTGTTTCTTGTTTATTTCCTGTTATATTGTTGAACTGCACAGGTATTATTTGTGGCCGTGTCCTAGCCTCGTCACTATTTCGCCGATGTTAGACTCGATATTTACTCAGTACATGGGGCCGATTGTACTGATGCTACACATGCACTTCTTTATGTTGTGCAGATTACACAGCCGGACCCAGTGGACACCGTTAGAGGGAGTATCCTTCAGTCCACGCGGGCGACATCGAGGTAGACCCGCAGACGTTCGTGGGCCTTGGCGTCACCTTCTATCTTTTTTTTAGCCAAATCTTAGTCTGGTTCGTGAGGTTGTGACTACATTTCTGGGTTTGTATTTAAAGGGATTTCTACGAGATTGTCTATTTTGGTTTTAGAATTATTAAAATCCCCTACTTTTATTATGATTATCTAGTTAGCATTTATTGTTTTTAATTGTTAACATGTCAATTCATCTAAAATGTTGGTTTGTCTAACGAGTTCAACATTAGACGCCATCACAGCCTGAAGGTGGGATTTCGGGTCGTGACATCTATTTATAATTTTGTTACACTACAAAAAATCTGATTTTTAACGATCACTTCTTAACGAAGGAACTAAAATCCGATCGTTATAAGTGTATTTATAGTGACCAAATTTTTTTCGGTCGTTGAAACTTATTATTAGCTCAATATTAACGAGGGGATAATATCCGACCCTTAAAATATAACATAGCCCGTCGTTATTAATTAATAAAAATAGAAAAAAAGAATACTTATAGCAACCGGATTTTTTCTAGTCGTTGAAACTAATTATTAGCTCAATATTAATAAGGGGATAATATCCGCCCCTTAAAATATAACATAGCCTGTCGTTATTAATTAATAAAAATATTGGCGCTAACTTTCCCTCTTTTTTCCCAACCCACGCCTACATCTGCCAACCTCCCCCAGAAAAGAAGGAAAAAACCCTGAGACGTCTCCAGCACCTCTGTTTTGAACGACTATTTCTTAGAACTGAAACTGCTATTTCTCCTCCAACGGTGAAGTAAAATTTAGCGAAATTAATTGCTGGTCACCTCCATTGACAACAACTACTTATCTTCGAGTTCTTCTCATCAAGGTAAGGTTCAGAATTATACTTTTTTTGTGTTAATTTTAGTTTAGATGAAACCCCGATTCTAAACTATGGCTGTTCAAATTCAATTATTAAGTTTTGAATAGAAAAGTGAGCGAAAAGCTAGGGTTTTAAGGGCAAAATTTCTTCTCTGCTTTTGGGTTTTCTTCTTCCATTTCGATTCTGTTTGCGTTTCAAATTCCAAATTTTTTTGCAGAAAGAGATATACAAAGATTTAAGTTCTCTTCTCTAATTTTCGGCTATTACCCCTCTGATTTTGAGTTAAGTTTCTTTCATAAACATAGATATAAACAATTTTTTTTTAGTTGTTGACCTGTTGATCTTCGTTCATGGATCTTGCTTGAGCTTGGTTTGTGTTTTGCGGGTTCCGACGTGACTGTTCGAGGACGAAATTTGCAGTTCCGACTTCAATTAGTGGCTTTTTTCCTCGCTTAAATTTTGGAGTCAAAATCTGTGTAGTTGCTGATTGTTCAATTGCTAATTTAGTTAGTGTTTAATGTACTTATACTTTCTATGATGCTGGTTAAGAATCTTCCATCACCGTTGAGATTAATATATTTAAAAAAGGATTTGTAACATACTAATTTTGAAATATGTAATTTTATATAACCAAAATTAGATTTTTCGAACAATCCAATCATTTCGGTATCTCTTCGTATTAGTACAATTTGGTTACTTTTTGTTAATTTTTTAAAATGATATATAAGACATCCCGTAGAAGTTAGTACATGATATCTTCGAACATTTTACTTATCCAAAAGAATTGTCAGCTTACAAGTGTGATCTTGATTAACCTATCCATTAGCTCCCAAACAAATAAAGAAACAACCAGATTGATCAAATGCATCAGGGTGTACTAAAAGTTTTTTCTACTTTGTGAATGACTTCAATAATAAGATGATGAACAGTAGACAAGTCGAGAATAGATCAAGCACTATCCACCACTGTTATCTGTTTTGTTACTGCATTCTAATTTTAAAGGTTGGTTATTAAGAAGCTTTTCATTCATGACTTCCTCAATAGTAACAGCTCGACCTATCTGAATCGAAAGCTGTGCAGCAACTCTGAACGTTTGGTCATATGCTTATTTTCAATAAATGAACTTTATAGGTGGACATATAAAAAACCGCGCCGTCAAATACTCTCATGAAAGTTGATGATCTGAATAAGAATTCATCTGGAAAAGGTCCGAATGGACAAGGCTGTGCCAGTTTCCACATCAAACTCTGGTACCGGCAATCGCTGGCCAAGGCCACGCTATATGTACTGTAGCTGCTTCAGGCGCTGCTGTCGCTGTTTCTGTTGCTTCTACTCCTACCCATGAGATATACCTTATTCAGTGTACTAATTTACTACTTGTAGCTGCTTGTACATAAGTGTTGTGTGATATGGTCAATTCACTGAACTGAAAACAATTTTAGTTTGTATTAAACTTATCATCTTTTTGTTAAATCAGTTGTTAATCTTATTATACCTTTTGTTAGCTGAAGTGAAATACTTTTATTGTAAGCTACGTTAGTGTCAATGGACAACTGAAAGAAAGTAGGATTAGTAGGTATAGAATTAGGAAACAATTGATGATCTTTCTGTATTTTACTGTATGGATGCTGAAAATGGAATTTCGGTCTACTAACTACTTGAGTTATATGTTCTCATGTGCATTTTGGTTGTGAAATCTCCATACCCAATAAAAGTTGCATAAAGAAATTTTCTTTTAACTGCTAGGATGTTTGGCTGTTTGTAAATATCTGTATCTTGTTGATACACGCACACCCTAAATCAATAAATATAGTATGATATAAGCTTATGTCAATTAGACAAGTGATCCAATTGTTTTTGGTTAGATAAGGAGACAAATGGTCGGTATATTGTTTCTTCAATTAGGAATCAATCCCCGACTCTGTAACTGCTTTTTATATGTGAAAAATTTCTTGTCCGCATAGGTGACGGGTAAGTGGAGAGTATCATTAACGAGAATCAAAATCAAGTGTCAATAGTTATGTCAAGGTTCAGAGCAGTTATTTGACGTCAGAGTAGTTGTTGATGTATCTCAAGTAGTGTGGAGACAAGCATAAAGCCAAAGATTTATGCTGAAGAAAGAAGATGGATAACACGTATGCATGACCTAGCAGACATCCCTTAGCTGCTGAGGTATATGGTGTTGTTCCTACTAGTAGTTTTATATGAATTTCTAAAGATAAACGTTTCTGTGGGATAACATACTATTGCATTGCTATATCTGCTGAAATGGACTAGTAAAGTGTACCCAGTTGTGATTTGAACCAAAGATGTGATTTTGCATTCTTTCAACTGTAAGTTGACTTTTTAGCTGAATATATTCTAGCAATCTCACCGATAGCTTCTTTTGTTTCTTTATTGTAATTTAGGGAGGTGTTTTCCCTTTCATACGAGCCAAGTGCGGGTATGGGGTGTGGGATGTGGGATGTGGAAGAAGGGTGACAAAGGACTTTCTTTTTATCATTGGAACCACTAAAAGCTAAAAAGTTGATTGCTTTCCTGGTAGAAAGGACGGAACTGCTTGATGCATCTATGTTGTTGATATATCTTTGCCTGAATATGGATTGAATTAGATTAAAATAAGGATAAAAACACTTTTTTCTGCAGTAACAGAATGTAACAAGGGTAAAGATTTGTTTTGGAGTTCTAGCAAAAGTGCAGAACTTTTAACAAAAAAATTCCAAAACTAAGGTCCCATCATGAGAACGCCAAATAATCACTGTTGCAACCTTACTTGAAAGGGACTTGTTCTATAGGCTTGTGCCACTGAATCCTTGTGTTGTGAGGGGCAAAGTCATTGCTTCTGGAAAGCTATGTTAAAAAAAAGGGCAAATAGAGCTGTAATGAATAAACTAAAAAAATTAATTTCCAGAGGTATAATATATTCATCATATAGGCCCAAACTTGATGACCTTGCATGCTTATATATGATAAAAGGCAAATTTCACTAGGAACTAAACATCTTACTATCTTTTAGTTGGCTAGGTGGTTTGTCTTCTTCTCTATGAAGTACACTAATCTATTTCCTCTCATATTAAAGTTGGTACAAATGATCAGTTCTAACACCATGACAAGCAATTTTAAGCTATTACTTTTTATGTTTTCTGTAGCTTCGTTCATTTAGGGAATAAGCCTGTTTTAATATTGATGCAGCTTCCTGTAAATTTTGAGTATATGCTACTATGCATCTAAACCACGATGTACGAACAATAGATCCAACAAAGAGAAAGAGAAACGGGTTTCAGTATTTGCTGGTATGCTTCTAAGCTAATGATATAAACACGATCATAAAATATATAATATTAAAATATTTTTAGATTACTTAAAAAAAGCTAAGGAAAAACTCTAATTTCATAAAAATGATTGTAAATTTTAATCTTATTTAGCTAATAAGAGATTATATCCAACTGAAATCCTCGAGAAATATAATCAAAGAAATTGATTCAACATGTGTTATTATATTATTATTTATCGTTACTACGTATTATCTTGTGTGTACAAATTTCTTTCATCTCATCTTCAAATGTATATTGGTTCGAAATATTAACAAAATTGAAGGCGTTTTATTTGTACATATTAAATAATGTATAAAATAAAAATACACCTTCATAAAAATACGATATTGACGTAAAATTCCACAGATACGAAGCAAAATAGTATGAAATTTGCAATGATGAAAATATGGAGAAAAAACAAAGAGAAATAGAGAGAAATATGTACAATGTTGTATTCTTTTGCGAGAATCTGAAGCATGAGATGTAACAACCTCCAAATACGATCACTCACAATAACAGAAGAAGACTGATTGTTCAATTAATAACCAAGATACATGAAGGAAGTTACAGAAGGATAGAAGAGTAGTAACCGCTAAGAAGGGGATGAGAATGCAAAGGATACACAATAGGGGATGAGAAGTAGAAGACAACTCTGTCAATAACATAGCATACCTAATTACGCCTAGCCTACTACTATTTATTATTTTTTTCATTTGCCCAACTCTTTCCTCACGTGCCCTTATCCCAGGGTCCCACACGTAATTTGATAATTTTTCCAACGTGCCCGTCATGTGATTATTTTCATTCATAACAATACCCCCGTTCTCAATAAGAACCTTGTCCTCAAGGTTCGAGTATAGCAACATTGATAAAATATCAGTGATTATGTCAAAACTTCTCAGGAGTTGCATCAACAAGATATGGGTCGATAAAACTGCCAGCAAACAGATCCCACGAGACTAATATTGTAAAGCTCAATGTCAGAATAGGTAACACCTTTGCGTTAACAATTGGATCAAATGGAGAAGCCGTTGGGATCCCACCAACTAATTCTCTAAAAATAGCATCGACTTCAGCCACATTTAGTGTGACAACACATTGTTCCACCACATGTCCAGCCAAGACAGGACATAATCTCTTCAAAGTCTCCTGGTAAGCATGAACTCTTAGGATAATGAAAAACTTTCTTTGTTGTTGGACAACATGTGATCCTAAGAACATCTCAACATATTTGCTGGCATTTGGGTCATCTGTGGGAACTTGCATATTTTTAATCAAGGTCTACCACCATATCGACTCAATGATCCACGAGAAAAGCCAAGATATGACGCTCTCTAAGTCAACTGTTGAAGTGCTCTCGGCATGCCAATCAACAATAAACTGCAAAAGGTCATGCTTGCTTGATTGTTTGGTTCCTAGAATCAATTTAATGAGTCCCTCCGAACTCATATTTACCAAATGAACATCCAAATGTTTAATGATCGTCACAAACCCCGCAAAAGCTTGAACCAGCTGCATAGCCATGGTGTCGGGAAGGTCATATCCTTCTTTTGCAAACCAATCATGAAGAGATGTACAGATAAAGAATTTCCGTTCTTCAAGCTCACTATCTATCTTAAGCTCACAATCTGCACACAAAGTCATTTTCATCCCATCATGCATTCTTTTCTCAAAATCCACATTAATGAGAAAGCCTTCGCTTTCGAGCCTCGCATTGGGCCATCGGTAACAAATGTGCTCAATCATTCGCTGAGTTATTCCGTGGCCACGATGGTAACAAACAACAAGTGAACAACACCTTTAACTATTTTCTCTTCCTCGTGTATTGAGCCCCTACCCAAAAGTTGGCTAAAATTGTATTTGATGTTCATTCTAGCACCTCTACTTCCAATAGCATATGAGAGTGTCAAGTTTTCAAGGTCTACTGCAAGAGTATCACTTTGATGTCCATCAGTGTTGGATATTGTGTGCGGCACGTGAACAACTGCTCGCCAACCAGTTGTAGTAACATAAGAGCTCAAGGGTGAAGTAAGGACAAGACAGTTTCCGAGATTCGTATCAAGGAAGTCATCAATATGAGCTTGAAATGATGCATCCATATTAGTAGGAGGTACTGCCAGTGCACTCCTAGTGGCCTGGAAAAACTTAGCAGCCATAGCAATCATCTCACTATAGATAATAGTTGGTGGTATGGAAGATGCCAATACAATGGGTAATTTGTTGTGAATCATGTCGTCGAACATTCCTCTCCAATTGTCCAGCCAACTAAATTTGATATACATATATATATATATATATATATATATATATATATATATATATATATATATATATATCAATTAGAATAGTCAAAAATGAAATTGGAGAAAACTTACTAGTTGTAAGTCTGTGCTCGGTGCCACACCGCTTGTCTAAATAAGTGTTGTAATCATGGTAGAACCACAATATATTTTTAAGAACTTCCTGTAGACTGGGTTCACCGTGACCGCCTAAGCGTAGATGATGTTGCGTCCCATCAGTTTCATCATCATAAATCATGGTGTAGTAATCGTGTGTTGCATGAAATTTTAGCAGCGTAATAGCATTGGCAGCAAAGTCACTATCCTTGTTTCCCATATAGACTATATATAACATAAGCTGCCCATTATCAAACCAACTGCAAATGTTGACAACAAGTTCCTGATGAAGCCACATAAATTTTGAATTAGCCCCATGAAAGACCTTAAAAGTTTTCGACAAACATGGACCTTTGTGAATGTGAATATGTATGATGTCTGTAAATGGATGTGTGATTTCAACAGGTCCCGCTATGTTCTCCGGTACTACATACTCTTGGCTAGGAAAAGGTACCAAAAAATTGGTTGTCCTGTCAGTTGGAGAGACATAGTTCTTGTCAATGGTTCGTTTGAGAATTCCATCAAGATACACGACATGAAAGGACTCAACATCAAATTTAGCTGCACATAACAACTCCCAAGCATACAACTTTGCAAATGAATAACTCCATCCTTTTCTAATTGTTTCAACCAGTGTATGTACATATGATGGAGAGTTTAAAGGGATATGCATACGAGGTGCACACCCTAAAGCAAGGATAAATTCCTGCCCTGTGTCAACCCACATGGCCACATAACTAGAATTTGATAGTACAATATCTCTTGCATCCGTAGCCCAATTACCAGAGTGTGGTACCTGATCGACTCTCACCCTCACTACTATACAAGTAGGAAGACGAGGGTCGGTGCAAGTTTTACCTGATAGGTCGGGATCGAATCCTCAGGGAGTTATGATTTGGAGTGAGTGTCTATGTGATCTAGTAGTGTCTCGTGTTCCTAATTACACTTCTCATATTTTTGGGTTTTCAAACTACAACTATGATTTACACTATGTTGAATGCAAATTAACTAGCTATTTTGTTTTTGGAGTTGTTTTTCTTTAAGGATAAAGACACTAGGGTTATGACTTTCACCTAGGCGAGTAACTAGCGGATTCTAAATTCTAAGGCAAAGATATTTTTTGGGAGAATTACAATATAGCCAATTCCCAATGTTACCCACTCTATACCTCTCGGTAGTTTGAGTGGTTTTGCCCTAATTGCCTTTCTCGAGGTCAATTGGGTATCAAATTTGCACAAGCAATTTAGGCTCAAGTAGGGTTTTGCTCTCTCAATATTTAACCTGTTAATTGAGACTATCAATTCTCATTGAATCCATCCCAATTCCTTGTTGGGTTGATTTTCTAGACTCAAGCCCTCTTTCTCAAGAAAGCCCTGTAACGACCCGGTCGGTCGTTTTGAGAGTTAGCGCCCCGATCCCCTAATAACTTCTTCTCCCATGTCTAATTATGTTAATGGAACTTGTCGGAGCGTTGAGTGGTGAAATCTGGAGTGATTTAGGACACTTAGTCCTTTAATGTGAATTTTAGCTTTAGAAATCGGACTGTAGCTAGAGCTGTGTGAAGACGGATCCAGAATGGAATTTCGTTGACTCCGTTAGCTCCGTTGAGTGATTTTGGGGTTAGGAGCGTGTTCGTATTGTGTTTTCAAGGTCAGTTGTAGATTTATGCTTGAATTGGCGAAAGTTAGAATTTCGGCGATTCCGGCCGATAGGTGAAATTTTGATATCGGACTCGGAATGGAATTTCGAAAGCGACAGTAGGTCCGTAATGTCATTTATGACATGCGTACAAAATATTAGGTCACTCAGATAAGTTTAGATGTGGTTCGGCGTCGAATGTGGATTTTAGAAATTTCCTAAGTTCTTAGGCTTGAATCTATGCACATTTGACAATTTTGATGTTATGAGGTGTGTTTTTAAGGTTAGACCAAGTTTGAATAAGGTATTTGGGTCAGTTGGTAGGTTTGGTTGAGGTCCCGGGGGTCTCGGGGTTGTTTCGTATGCCCAACGGGTGGATTTGGACCCTTAGGAACTGCTGAACCATTGCTGCATCTGGTGTCTCGCACCTGTGATGGTCTTTCCATAGGTGTGGACACGCAAGTGCGGATGGCAGAGTCACAGGTGCGGTTTGAGTGGGGATGTCTAGTGGTCGCAGGTGCGGCCTGGGTGCCGCAGGTGCGGTACCGCAGATGCGGCCAAGCGACCGCAGGTGCGACCCCAGCCTTCTTAAGTGACTTCCGCACCTGCGATGGAAATTCCACAGGTGCGGCACCGCAGGTGCGAAATCCCTGGGCTGTTTATACCAAAATCCGAGGATTTGAATTTCATAACTCCAAAATCGATTGAGAGCTCGAGATTTGGCGATTTTCAGTGGGATTCGTTGAGGAGGATCATAGGTAATGTTTTCTAACCTTAACCCATTGGTATACCATTAATATCTATCAATTTCTTTAATCTAATCAATGAAAATGGGTGAAAAACCATGAAAGTTGGATGAAACTTCCCCAAATAAAAATCTGAGGATTTAGGCAGATTTTGGCATCGGATTTTAATGATTCTTGTTCGAGTGAGTTCGTGAGTGAATGGGTGTTCGGAAAATATAACTTTTACCCGATTCCGAGACGTGGGCCCGGGGGACTTTTTGGGCGAATTTCCTAATTTCGCGTATTAGCTTCGAATTTCTTTGCTATTTTGTTTCTTTGAAATGATGTTTACATTATGCAATCAAATTGAATAGATTTGGGCCACCCGAAGTTGGATACTCGCGGCAAGAGCGTGATATTTGGTTGAGTAGCGCAATCAAGGTAAGTGGCTTGCCTAACTCTGTGTTGGGGACTTTCCCTTAGGCATTTTTAACTGATTTTCAGTATGAGGACACCGTGTACATGAGGTGACGAGTGCGTGCACGAGTCATTTTTACTAAAATTCCACTATTCTTTCCATGGCATATCTCTTTTTCATTCCTATATTATTGCTCACTGTTTAAACTGAGTAGTTAACTTAAGATTTAAACATGTCTACTTGACTTACCTGATTCTCCACTTATTTGCTATTAATTGAGCCATGCTTAGGTAGTTCTACCCTAATCTTGTCTGCTATTTTCCTAAACTGTTAAATTACGCTGCGTCCGACACACATTCTGCATTGCATATCTAAATTGGGACTACAGACTGAGATCCGAGAGCTTTTTCCCCTGTACTACATAGCATATTTAAATTGGGACTACAGACCGAGATCCGGGAGCTTTCCCCCTGTACTGCATTGTATATTTAAATTGGGACTACAGACCGAGATCCCGAAGCTTTCCCCTGTATTGCATTGCATGATTACTGGTTGGTTATATGCTGTGCTGAGCCGAAAGTTTCTTCTACTCATTTCTTCCAGTTTTTCCTAAATTTCTGTTTATTATTTCTACTGATTTTTCACTGTACAACCTTATGAATGTCTTATTATATTTTCAAACTCAGTAGAGCCTCAACCTGACCTCGTCCCTACTTGACTGGGGTTAGGCTTGGCACTTACTGAGTACCGAATGTGGAGTACTCACGCCCTTTTTGCGCATGTTTTACCCATGTGCAGATCCAGGTACCAGTACACACCGTTCTGTCTAGGAGTACTGCAACTGCTGCTAGGAGACCATGAGGTATTTCTGCCGCGTCCACAGAACCTTCCGAGTCCCCTTCCTACTCTAGTATAGATATAGTTCATAGACAAATACTTTTTTCTTAATTCCGTTGTATAGAGTTATAGTTGTAAAGCTTGTGACTTGTTGATATTCCGGGTTTTGGGGTGATTGAAAGCTGTAAATGCCGAGCGACTAAAGTTTTATCGTGATTGCTACATCTTTACTGTTTTATTTCTGTCTTGTCCTATGTTTTCCGCTTATTTTAGGCTTACCTAGTCGTAGGGGCTAGGTTCCGTCACGAGTCCGTTCGGAGGGTTTATTCGGGTCGTGACAAGACCCAAGTCAATTGAACACTAATTAGTGTTTGCAACAACTAATTTTAACAATAAAAACCTAAATCAACTCAAATATTCATCACCCACACATATCTAAGCCCTAATTTAGAGAACCCATCAATTACCCACACTAGGGTTGAGCCACAACCCTAGATAATGGGTTTAGCTACTCATAATCAAAGAGAAAATCAATGAAAGAGATGAAGCAAGACCCATATATATGATTTATATAATAAACCAACTTGATTCAACGTCAAAATCTAAAGAAAATTACAAAAAGAAGTAAAGTGAAACTAGTCACGAGCTGCTACTCTTCGCTGATACAACGCTTGACCTAAAAAAAATACAAAAGAAGCTATTTATACCTAGTCAAAATTTTCGGATAAAAATACCCCTGCGGGGCTACCGCGGACCGCGTAAAATGGACCGCGGTCCGCGGTGGACTTCTTGGCCTCATGGATCTGGTCTCTGAAACTACTTGACCGTGGACCGCGGTACCCTTTGCCTTCAAAATCCTGTCCTCTGAATCTCACCACCGCAGACCCCGAAGATTGGACCGCGCCCACGGTGGTCTTTTGCCTTTGAAGAGGCTTCTCTGAACTTCACCACCGCGGACCGCGAAGATTGAACCGCGGCCGTGGTGGTCTTCGCCTTTGACTGACTTCTCTGAACTTTACCACTGCGGACCGCGAAGATTGGACCGCGGCCGCGATGGTCTTTGCCTTTGAAAAACAATCCTCTGAACCGCTCCACCGCGGACCACGAAGATTGGACTGCGACCGCGGTGGTCACTTGAGGTATGCCTTTTTGTTGTTCTTGGTACTTGTGCAACATTGACTCCTTTTTGAGCAGGTTTCTGATTGTTTGTCATCATTTTTGGCTTAATCCTGCAACAAGTAAAACACGTAAGCTTTTGGGACTATTTTGTGTACAATTATAACCAAAACTTAAGCAAGATAGGGCGGAAAACAAGGTAAAAATCCTAGTTATCAGTACCAGTGAAAGTACTGGACGAGAAAACGCCAAGGTGTCTGCCAATGGGAAATTGATTCCAGTAATTAGCACGATCCTATTTGTAACCTTATACTCACTTGCAACAATAGAAATAAAAAATGAAGTCGTATCCACAATTTGACTAGGCAACCAACATGTATCTTTTTTGAAATTTTCACCAAGCACCATGTCTGCCTCTAAGTCACTATAATCCAAACCAGATTCATCAGTGAGTACCTTGGAACAACAGTTATGCGGAATTTTCTCGAACACCTGGCTTTATTGTATGAATTCCTCTTTCTCAGTCATTAGTAGCTCTTGTAATATGTTCCTGACTTTAAGACGTTCAACTCCAATGGGAATTCCGTAGAGACATTGTACATGGAATTGGCATCAATATATTTTTCTGGTAACTCACTAGTTTTAGCTGCTGCTGTCGTGCCACCTTTTTCCTCGCGGAGATCGGGTTTATGACATTGACAACTCTTTTAAGGAAGAGGGTGTTAAAATAGAGAGTCTCCACCTAACGGGTTTGAGGTGCGTTAGGGCACCTAGGGGTTTTTATTTACAAACTAAATTGCTAAACAGAGATTGGGTAAGGGCTTGAAGTTATCCCAAGGGGAAGGTGTTAGGCACCCCTCAGGATCCACAAGTGTGGTTCCCGACCAAATAGTTTTCGTGAATTTGTACAATTAACAAATAACAAGTAAAAGGCTCAAATAAGAGGGTATTTCAAATAGTAAACAAGCAAATGTTTAGAAAACAATTATGAAACGACAAGGTTTTGAAAAGATTATAACCTAGCATTTAAGAGAAATGATATCCTAGGTTTGAAATAATATGGATCACATCAATGCAATAACCGATATACACTCCTCAAAGAGGGGCTACACGTGGTATTAGCGCATCGGTCATCATATCCATATTCTACCCTTTCCCGCCCCGTGAAGATGATTAAAGCGCGTGTTTGGTCACGAACTCTATTGCGTGCTGTTACCCATTCCATTCTATCAGTCCCGGAGGAGATTAGGACTATTATCCCAAAAGGAGGTACTAGGTTGACCCTTAGGTTTAAAAGGAAAGATTCTAAGCGACAAACAATAACAATTAGGACTGCAGATAAAGGGAAAACACATAAAAAGCAGATATGAGGCCCAAATATTCCTCAACAAATTATGCACATAATTAGCACGACTCAAACACAGGTAAAGGCCTTATTAATTTCAGAATCCTAAAGTATGATATCTAGGTGAAACTGGAATGCAATAGAGAGGCAGTTTTATTACTTAATTTAGACAAGGAATTTTATCAGTTTCTTGCTTACTGATTTTAACGTGTTAATAGTCAAGCAGCATGTATAAAGGAGTATATCCCCAATTTTTTAACAGGTTTAGCACCTAAGGCTTGCCTAGGCGTGCCAGTTATTACAGAAAATTGCTCAAGTTGTATTAGTAAACATACTATTCTAGGTGTCCAGAATCACAAAAGCATTACTAGTTGTGTTTTAGACAAAACTAAGTGAGGTTGTTTATACCTGTTATGCATCAGTAATTAGGCTAGGTGTAGTAGAGCAAATATGACCTTATAACATGATATCTAATGCATAGGTAGAGATGCATACGCAGAATTCCTAAACATGATTTCTAAATGCACAGTAAAGAGGCAGAATGATGCATATGCAGAATTCCTAAACATGATTTCTAAATGCGCGGTGGTCACAGTATTAATCATAGTTTCAGGAAATACTGGAGTGACAGATTATTAGTGTTATCCTATAGACATGATTTCTAAGTATGCGGCATTATGAAGCATGATCGAGGGAGTGGCAAATTATTAACGTATTTATCCTAACATAGGATCTCTAAGTGACAATCATGGTGCCAAAATAACATGCTGAAACAGTATTCATAACAGTATGCCAAAATGCTGAAAATATGCATGATACCTAAGGAACATGGTATCTAAGGCATGATTTTGCACACATTGGTCCTAAACATGAGTTCTATTGCGCAAATAGGAAATGTAAACCTAAGCATGGTTTCCACCCTTTATAGCATGTAAGTATCCATTTCCCCTTTTCACTATCTATCCCCAAGAGTTGTTTGCAAATTATTATAGGCCAGGAGTTATTAATTACATAACAAAAGAGAAAATAAGAAGCTATTCTATAGATAGCCTTCAATAGGCCCAAATCCTCCAAACCTCAGTGCCTTTGGTGTTTCATAGCCTTTCATAGTCCGGGTGTGTCAAAGTTCCCTAAGGACCTCAGGGGTTCCCGAGCAGTGCTCACACCAGACTTAATAACCAGGAGTTAAACATGTGCAGTGTGGAAATACCTGCCTCAGTGTGTCAGAGTTCATAGGGTACTCAGGAGGTCCCCAAAGCAGTGCTCACACTGAGGGGGTGGAACTTAAGTATCTAGGAATAAGGTGAAGCGCTAGGGGTGAGTTTGAAAAAGGTTTTGAAAGGGACTTAGTTGAGACATTTCATAAACCAGAGAGTTTGTTTGATAAAACAACTTTTTGAAAGGAGAGTAATAAGTAACAGTCTAAACACAGCATCAAAGATGGTCTCACGCACAGCCAAAACACACAGAATCAAGACAGGTTCAACTATTACAAACAAGGATAATAGGGGTGAGGACACATAGAACATTTAACTGTAAATAATCCAGCAAAGGATATAGATTTGGTTTAAACATGCTCAAAGACTGTTTACACTGGCATAGCCACAGACCAGACATGAAGAACCACATAGAGGGGTGATAGGGAGTTGGGGTATATAACGATTAAGAAACAGTTGATAAGTCATGCTCAGAAACACACATAAAAGGGGGTATAATAATCGAAGGGAAATGGGAGACATAATAGCATGCTGGTGATGTATTCTAATTACAGGTTTCACAAAAGAACCACAAATAGAAGCAGACTAGGAACAATAAGAACTGAAACAAATAGAGAATCATATTATTGTTGGACCTTTGAATTTAAAGTAGGACATACCAGTGAAGAGGAAAGCAAGTAGAATGACAGAGCAAGAGAGAGAGAGAACAATGGTTAGCCTTGTCTTGCAGCCGGCTAACAAGTAGACAGTAACAAATAGCACAAGAGAACGAGAGCAGAGATTTTAGTGTAAGAGATAGTTTTTTGAACCATAGTGTCCGTGTGTCTCTTAATGAAAGAGTAGTGTACATATATAGTTTGAAAATATTTAGCAAATAAGGTAACAAATAACAGTTCAGCAGAATTAATGGAAGTAAGCATCAATCAGGATCAGTTTAATGTTAAGACTTCCTTTAATTAAGGAGTCATGTATAAACGGTAATAAGCAGGGTCAAACAAGGAAATAAATCATGTAAGAACTGATTTTAACATACAAGAGACATCATAGGTATAGAGCATGTGATTAGGACCAAGTTCAGAATACCCTAACTAAGGAAAGTATATTTTGACAGCAAAAACATTCATTGAAATAAGGCAGGGAATAACTTAATTCCGGAAACCAGTAAGGAAAACATCGAGTGAGATTCAGAATTACAGGAAATCAACATCAATTAGGGAGAATATCACACATGTAAGAAAACACTCAAAATCAGTAGAGAATATTGTGTAAAAATCAGTAAAGTACTAGCCACAATTATTCAAGGATTCAAAGGGGCAAAATAATACTAATTTAAACGAGATAAACACACATTAGGCGAGAAGAAGTAGAATCAAAGATCCAATAAGCATAGCAAAATAAGAATCGCATAGAATCAGGGATTCAGACTAGCACATAGTACTAATTAACATGACATTATGAGCATGAGTGAAATAAACAATAGACAAAAATCAGAATCACAAGAGAAATAACAAGGTGACATTACATAAAAATCAGGGATTCATATAGAACACAATATGAATCGACAGGGTAATCATGATATAGGCAAAAGTGAATAGTCAGAAACCTTAATAAGTATGGTATGTAAAATCACAGAAAGAATTAGGGACTACTCATGGGAAACAAACACACATACAAATCGAAAGAACAAATCAATAAAGACATACTCAGGATTATAATACAGTGTTAAAACTAAAGTTTTAACATAATAAATCATGATTAAAGGTGATCTTTAACAAAACCGTCTAAGCATATGAGAAAAATCACAGGACAACACTTAAACTTTGAGGATATCATTTTTTTGAAGAAAGGTTTTTGAAACCCTAGTTGGAAGTGAAAAACCGCTTAAGGAAAATAGAAAACCTTTAAGGAAAACATCATAATAGCTCGTAACAGGCACAAATCTAGTGTAGATCTAAAAGAATCGTAAGTTTCAAGCATTAGGGTTTTATAGAAAACCTCAGAGAAGGCGAGAAGAAACTCGAATGACACCGGCTCGAGCCTCAAAGGTCACTGACCTTGCTCGAAATCAGGCTTTGGAGGCTTGAAGTAAACAGGAACGCCATGGGTGTGAGTAGAAGGGTCCTCGCCCTTTGAGGGCCTTAGGGATGACAGTACCGGCATAAGAGAACCATAAGAGGTAGGGGTGATGAAGGTTTCAAGGTCTCCGGCGAGGGGTGACCGGAGAAGACGAAGAGAGTCATCGGAACCTAAAGAGACGAAAGTCTCTAGAAAAGACTAGAGAGAGAGAGAGATGAGAGTAGAGAGATGTGAGTCGATGAGAAATGAGAGGGGTTGGGGGAGGGGGTTAGTTTGATTTAATTAAGGAAAGTGAAATCTGGGCCGTTGATCTAATTTGATCAACGACTCAGATTGATCCGGGGTTTGGGCCGGGTAGAAATTGGTCTGGACTGGGTAAGGGAATTGGGTTATTATAATCTGGTGGGTTGGGTCAAATTTAGGCTAGAATTTAAATAAAATGTGGTCAATTGTTAAATACCCATAAAATTCAAATAAATAATTACCAAAATAGCCAATAATTATGTAAAGGTGAAATTAATGCCACATAGATGAATATTAAGGTAATTAGCTAATATTAAAATACAAAAATGACTGATTATCGAATCAAAATAGCATGAATGCGCAATTAGGCCGTAGTTGCAAAATTTTATAATTATAGTTAGATAGTGCCTAATTGGCTAATTTGTAAAATAATTAAATCCTAATAGAATTAAATAGGATTAAAAATGATATATTGAGCCGGGAAATATTTTGAAATTATTTATAATATAATTTATGAATAATTATTGAATACAAAAAATACTAAATAAATAGGAAAATGAATTGATAAAAATATGAAAAATTATACCACTCATTATAAAAAGTGATTTTGAAAGTAATATGTAAGTTTGAAAAAAATAATTTTGAGAAAAAATTGGGTATCAACAACTGCCCCTCTTTACCCGAGAAGGATGAAAGAGTTGTCGGGTAAAGATATGATGGCCAATTTTGACCGAGTGGAATAGTCTGAAAGATTTAGGCCGTACCCTGGTTTCTGAGCTGCCTACGTATCCCTGGTTTTACAAGAATCAGGCCGTCTGTAATTCAGGAGTCACCGGCGAAGTATACCGGTGAAGTTTAACAAGGACGGAAGCAAAGTGCAGGTTTGGGTGAACAAGCGGCTTACGGGGTAGTTAGGAGAACTGGAGCGGGACCGCTCCTGCCTGGATGGCTATTTCTAGCCGGATTACCTGCAAATGAATAACAAGCATATATCGTGCGTAATTTAAACGTGATGTAAATTCCCATTGGACTATGAATGCTGTTTTTAGACGGTTAAGGATGACGTCTTTGGACCATGATGTCCTGGGCCACGAATTGCTTGATGCAGGATTCGCAGGCTATGAAATGATGTTCATGAAGATGGTGCCTCCAAACCATGGTGCCTTTGAATAATGATATGCAAACTGATAAAAGAGATCCTCGGGCCATGGCATGGTGTTCTCGGGCCATGAAGATGGTGCCTCCGAACGATGACGCCTTTGGATAAGTTGGCGATATTTCAGCCCATGAAGATGCAATGGTATGATGCTCAACAAGACAGAGCTTAGTCTTGCGAATTAAAGGGGAAACCTTAGCCCGAAAGGAAACGAAGTAAATAATGATAGAGACAGGGGCTGCTTTTGTAAAAGTAAATGGGAGGCAACATTTAGCCTCAGAAGATAGAATGGTAGCCTTATGCAGGAAATAAATGCAGATGGAGACAACGTTTAGTCTCGGAAGGCAGAATAGTAGCCTTATGCAGGAAATAAAATGCAGATGGAGGTAGCGTTTAGTCTCGAAAGGCAGAATGGTAGCCTTATGCAGGATGCAAATACAGATGGAGACATCGTTTAGTCTCAGAAGGCAGAATGGTAGCCTTATGCAAGAGATAAAATACAGATGGAGACATCGTTTAGTCTCGGAAGGCATAATGGTAGCCTTATGCAAGAGATAAAATGCAGATGGAGACAACGTTTAGTCTTGGAAGGCAGAATGGTAGCCTTATGCAAGAGATAAAATGCAGATGGAGACAACGTTTAGTCTCGGAAGGCAGAATAGTAGCCTTATGCAAGAGATAAAGTAAATGATAATAGAAATTCTTAGCTGGTAATAGGCTGCAGTATTGTGACCGTTGCGAGCATTGTGATTATGAGGCATTGTTCTTGCTGATAATAAATGTTGGCATGTGCGACGATTTTGAAAGTCTTATCTTTGAACAATATTTGTCCTTTGGCGGATAGCGCGTTTTGGGCTTTTTGTAATCTTTGAGCCTGCATCCAAAGAAAAATTGTGAGTTCTGTAAAGGGGAAGGTTAGTTCGCATTCCCGCTGGCTTTACTTGACTCGTCCGCTTGATGATGATACTGTATGTATCATTGGTGTAGTGTTTGCTAAACAAGCAGTTTCAAAAATAAATATGCATGATTTTGTAAAAGTATAATTTAAACATATAATCTAAAATAGTTTTAGATGAACCGACGACCGTGACACGGTTCGATACATCGCAACCTCTCCTACTACGGAATTTTGAGGGTCCTCCTCAAAATTCTGCCCCAGTTTGATGGGTGGATACTTCTGACTATTGCTCGTGCGGCGATCGACTTAACTTGCTTCAGAATTTTGAGGGTCCTCCTCAAAATTCTGCCCCAGTTTGATGGGTGGATACTTCTGACTATTGCTCGTGCGGCGATCGACTTAACTTGCTTCAGAATTTTGAGGGTCCTCCTCAAAATTCTGCCCCAGTTTCCAATTGTGGGAGAAATGAGATTTTTTATTGAATTGTGATCGAACCCATAGGGCTGTCTACGTATCCCCTCTTAAACGGAAATCAGGTCAGGCGTAGTTTAATTTACATTGTTGACAAAAGCATAAAGAGTTACACATAGTAGCGTTTGACTGCATCTGAATTGATTGGTTTTGGCCAAACTCCTCCGTCCATCCAAATCTGATGATAACCGGCGAAGCAATCCACGAAGGACTGTAATTCATGCTTGGCGCAATTGTCAATTAGAATGTGTATATTCGGCAAAGGGAAGTCATCTTTTGGACTGACCCGGTTGAGATCCCGGTAGTCGACACAAACTCTGACCTTCCCGTCCTTCTTTGGCACATGTACAATGTTGGCTAACCATGTCGGATACTCAACTACCCGAAGAACTTTGGCATTGATCTTCTTGGTAACTTCTTCTTTGATTTTCAAACTCATGTCAGGTTTGAACTTTCTGAGATTTTGTTTTACCGGTGGACACGTTGGATTGGTTGGCAATTTTATGAGCCACAATAGACGTACTTAAACCAGTCATGTCATCATACGACCAGGTGAATATGCCCTCATACTCCTTTAGAAACTCTATGTATTCTTTCTTTTCTGACGGCGACAAATGAATGCTGATCCGTGTTTCCTTGATTTTCTATGCATCTCCCAGATTGATAACCTCAGTCTCGTCTAGGTTGGACTTAGGTCTGTTTTCAAAGTTTCGACCTCTTTAACAATCTCATCGGGTATATCATCTTCTTCTGAATCAATGTACGTTCGTTGTGTTGTCTCATTGCATATCACAGTCATCGGTTCATCAAGACAAGTAATAGTAATGCTGTATAGATAAGGTAATGAGAGAAAAATAGTAACAATAAATATCAGATTCGTAAGAGAAATTAGAAGATGCTTTGATAAATTATATAATAGTTTTGAACATTGAAGATCTTATTGCAAGAATTGAAAATGCAGAAAAGGGAAAATCATTTGGGAAATAAAACAGTAAGTAATGCTTGTTTTAGCCTTGCTACCCCGAGGCTCGCCGGGTTTGGTGCTCCTGATAGACCAGCTCTTGAGATATGTCCCATTGCTTAGTGTCTGTATGGAAGGGACTTCCTCCCCCTCCTCCTCGAGAACGACACAACAATCCATATCATCGTCCTCTAGAAACAAATTCCTCATTGCCGCTAGTGCTTCTTCCTCGTCTGACCCATAAATAACATCGGCTTACTGGAAGGTCTTCTCCAAACATGGCACTGGTTGTTCCAAAGGGTAATAAGGACCGCGCCAAGGTGGCGACCAGTTTCTGAATTCTTGCCAAGTGTACTCATATCCTAGACCGAAAGTAGTACCATGCTTCTTGAGTTTTATAGGTTTCGTGATCCCTTGGAGGTTCTTACCGAGCCCTTTGCCTGACTCGTACCCTTTCTAGTTCAAGATTCTCTCAATCTTGCTATCCCACCATTTGTCCTTGTCGATAGCATTGACTCGTTCGATGTGGTGGTAGGTTCATCTACCTAGCTTTATTCTTCCCTCAATGACCGGGATAGTCCGACGACCATAAATATGATTGCTACCGTCGCCATGAATAATCACCTCTTGGTGGTTCCACTCGAATTTTACCGCCTGATGTAGTGTCGATGCCACGGACCCAGCAACATGGATCTAGGGTCGTCCCAACAACAGGTTGTAAGATGCCGGCACGTCTATTACTTGGAAATCCACCTCGAACCAAGTTGGTCCCATCTGTAGGCATAGACTGATCTCCCCTATAGTAGATCTTTGAGAACCGTCGAAGGCTTTCACGTTGATTGCTCCCTCCCTTATCTCATGCAGTCCTTTACCCAATTTCTTGAGTGTTATCAATGGACAAATGTTAAGACTGGAACCTCCATCGATCAAGATCATCGTGATGAAATGATCTTCACATTGCACGGTGATGTGCAGCGCTTTGTTGTGCCCCAATCCCTCAGGTGGTAGATCGTCCTCATGGAAAGTGATTTTGTGACTTTCTAGTACCTGGCCCACCATATTTTCCATTTCCCCACTAGTGATGTTGTTTGGTACATATGCTTCGTTCAGTACCCTCAACAGGGCATTCCTGTGTGCTTCAGAGTTCTGTAGCAAGGAGAGGATGGATATCTGTGCTGGTGTCATGTTCAGTTGGTCGATGACTGAATACTCCTTAGCCTGTATTTTCCTCCAAAGGTCATCTGAACCGGTTTCAATGAGGGGAGGCCGGTTGGCAGCTTTCTTGCTTGACTCGGCCAGATGCTCAGGGGTATAGACCCTACCAGTTCTCGTCATACCCTGTGCTGCGACAGCTTCCTCAGACCTGATTTTGCCTTTCCTTCTTGCCTCGGCGGTATAGTCCCAAGGGATAACATTTGAATAGAAAGGTGGTGTGGTTGACATTGCCACCGGAATCGGTGCGACCATCCTTACTTCAACTGGAATGTGTGTTTGGGGTGGCAGGACTGCAACCTCGAATGGTGCTGGTGCATTTGCTGGAGATACAAACTCAACGTCAATCAGTACTGGTGCCTTTGCAGGTGGCACTGCTTCAAACTCCAATGGTAAAGACATATTCACCTCAGCATTCTCAGATGGTTGAATCTGGACTATGATCGAGTTGAGAGTGACTGCAGGTCTCTTTGGGTTATCTCCTTCTGCGATCAACCCGATTGACCCCTCGGGATCCCAATCATCTTCTACCTCAATCATATGAATACTTCCTTCCTTATGGTATGGTAAAGGATTATTGCGGACGTTCTGAGCGGGATCTTTCGCCACAATAGTCTTGTGATCAACGAGAGTCTGTATTTTATCCTTCAGAGAGCGGCATTCTTCGATGGTGTGTCCTTTCATGCCAGAATGGTATGCATATGATTTTTTTGGGTTAAACCACTGAGAAGGGTTCTCAGGGGTGGCAGCAGGGATAGGTGTGACATAACCAATGACTTTGAGCTTCTCATACAACTGGTCATTGGGCTCGGCTATGACAGTGTATTATTTTGGAGGGTGACGATCAAAGTTAGGACGAGGCCTAGGGAAGTTTTGTCGGGTATGGGGTGATTGGTAATGAGATGGCTGGGAATTGTAAGTATGGTAGAAGAGAGCGGGTTGGGAGTATCTAGGTTAGGTAGGTTGATATGTGGGTGGTGGAGCTTGGTAATTTGGTGAGGGTGCTTGGTAGTTCGGGGTTGGCTGGTATTTGAGTGGAGGTGCTGGATAGATTTGGTATTTGAGTGGGGATTTGTCTCTTTGTGCAACCATTACATCTGCCACGTCTCTTTTCTTAGATGCACCACCTGACTGTAAAGTCTTGTTAGTAGCTTGTAAGGCTTCAAAATTTGTAACCATGCCACTTTTGATACCTTCTTCAATCCGTTCACCTAATTTGATGATGTCAGAGAACTTGTGGCCTTCAACCATCATCAGCCGCTCATAATACTGTGGGTCCTGAGCCCGGACAAAAAAATTGTTCATATGCTCTTCCTCTAAAGCAGGTCTGACTTTGGCAGCTTCAGACCTCCAGCGAGTAGCATACTCACGAAAGGTTTCTGTGGGTTTCTTCTTCAAGTTCTGAATATAGAACACATCTGGTGCGTTCTCTGTGTTGAATCTAAATTTGTCCATGAAATCAAACGACATACCTATCCAGTTTGACCATTTCTTGGGGTCCTGGCTGATGTACCAAGATAGTGCGTCTCCCTTCAAACTCCTCATGAACAATTTCATGAAAATTCTTTCATCCTTCCTAACGCCAACTAACTTGTCACAATAGGCCCTCAGATGGACTCTCGGATCACCAGTACCATCAAACATTTAGAACTTTGGAGGTTTGTACCCCTCGGGCAGTTCGACATCAGGTTGTATACAAAGGTCTTCATAATTCAACCCTTCAATTCCCTTTGTTCCTTCAACACCTTGAACTCGGCTAGTCAGTTTCCTAAGCTCCTCGGCCAAGTCCTTGATAAGTAAGTCTTTTCCCTCAGAATATGATATACGTGAGATAGGCGGGGTGGAGTGCGTCACGGTTTCCACATAGATGGGGTTGCTATAGGCATGGAAGTGGTCTTTTGTGTAGTTTTGAGGTTCCGGGATGAGTAAGGGAGTGTTGTTGTGGAAAGTATTGCATGGTGCCGGGAGAGTTTGGTTCTTTGGCGGAGTGGCATTATGAGGAGGTGCAGGATGATTCTGTTGCCTTGGGATATTCTGTGGAGGTCTAGGGTTTTGAGCATTTGGAAATTTAACGTCTGGGACGTTGAGGGAAAATGACAGGTTGGCCAGATTCCGGACCTGGTCGAGTTCCTCTTGAAACTTTAGCAATTTCTGTTCTAGTGGTGACATGTTCTCATCATGCAAGACCTGAATACCTCGACCATCAGTGGCCTCTACTTGTTCAATCGTATTTTCTTTCCCAATACCGCTGGATTCTGCCATCTTACTCTTGCCTTGGTTTCCTTTCGGAGGACTAGGAGGAGGAGTAGATGGAGGGCCCTTGGATCTTGTGCGATAGGCTGATGATGCCAGAATGCACGAACTAACCTTTGGGGAGGGGAATAATAAAAAAAAAAAAGAAACAAAAACAAAAAGGTAACCAAGTCAGTGAGGATTATGAAAAATATTGCAGTATTTAAACACATAAGGCGGAAATGTAAAGCGTGCCCTAAGTTGGGAACCTCTTTTTGCCCGAGGTAGGCCTAGAGACAAATTGATTTGGAGAACTTAAAATTCTAAATGCCTCATTTTATTGATAAGAAATAGACAAATCCCAAAACGACACTAAATGAAAGAAATAAAAGTCACTAATGGCCATTGGCCTTATTACATTGATAGAGAAAATAAAGACATTCCTATCTATTTGGTCTCAGAAGGACCTTCCCCAGACTCATCATCCTTGGCTCTTTCGAACAGCTTCCCCAATTCGCGTAGTCCTAGCAGCAGATAGGTTCAGGCTAGATATCCTCCTTCAGCTCCCTCAACCTTTTGGCAAGTTGTGATCCTTTTGCTGAGTTTCTCCCCCAGTTCAATTATGCCTCGTTCCAGGTATCCCAACCTCTTGTTGGTGTTGATAGCCATGTCCTTCCATTCCTCGATTAGTTTCTTGTTAGACTCATGTATTTTGTGGTGATCATCCTCGCATTCGCGGATCTTTTTGCGCAACTGGTTGAACTTGACTTATGCTTCAGCCCTTTCATCTATAACCCTGTGACCTTGGACGTACCCTGGCTTGCTTTGACCACCCAGATCTTCTTCTAACCAATTGTGATAGAAATGGGTACAACCGGCATGATACCTGTCTGTCTCGATGGTGTCTTTCTCAAGTATAACCTTGCAGTGCCATAAGTGCTGAGCTTGGCACTTGTGAGGAATGTCATCATTCTGAAAGACTGCTCGAAGATGGCTCATTTTCTCGACCCTGGGTATGACTTGTTTCCTGCATGCTTGCCTCATAACTCGGAGAGGGACGTAAGGGTATGTCCCCCTTAGACCGATCAGTATAAACAATAATGCATCTCGGGATCGAATGATGAACTCATCGGTTGGAAGCCAATCAAACATCCATTGAACCTGTTCTTCAGTCATGTTACCAAAGAGCTCGACCCATCCTTCGGCGTTCTCGGGCTGAGCAAACATGTCGGGAATATAATTCATTCGCTTTGGGTGATGGAAAGCGATGTGGTCATTCCAAATCCTTCGATGAATGTCTTGTAGGTATTCTCCCCTTTGGAGATGTTCTACGAGCCAAAGTTGAAGTAACAGATTGCAACCTTTGAAATGTTTTGCTCCTCGTTGACACATTTCCAAGGCCCGATACATGTCTGCAACGATCATGGGTACAATGCTGGAGTTTTTCCCATCTATTCCATCCAATAGTGTCTTAGTCACCATGGCCAATCTAGTATGGATCCTTTCCTTCTTCATTGAGAAAACAATCAAACCAAAAAAGCATACCATAAACACGAACACTCGGCGATGGATGTGCCCCAGAGAAGTGGTAGCAAACTCGTCTTGGTAGGTGCGGTATGATTTGCTGTGACCGTACCTTTCATACAAATAGTCGAAAGGAATGTATGAATCCTTCAGACATACCAATTCCGCATTCTTCTTCAAACCCATCATCTTGAGGAAACCTTTGCCTGTGCGGTTCTCAGGCATCAACAACCCCGGAGTGTCACGACCCAAATTCCCAACCTTAGTGGTCGTGATGGCGCCTAACACCACACTTGCTAGGCAAGCCAATGTTAGAAACCAATTAAATAATTTTCCGTTATTAATTACTTCAGCATAAATAAATCAATTTAGCATGGACTTAATTAAAAATAATTCCCAACACATTAAAATAAAATAATAATAATGACCAATTAAATTAAACGAACCACGAACTAATTATATAAATAATACTAAGACTACCCCAGGATCTGGTGTCACAATCCACGAACGACTAAAGAATACTACAAATAATGTCTGAAAGAAATAGTGTACTGTTCTGAATGATATAAAAATAGTGTATGTAAAAATAAGAGAAGACTCTCGGATATTTGCGACCGCCTGCAGATGTACCTCGTGTCTCCAAACAAAATCGGGTAGTCGTCCTAGAACCCTCTACTGCTGAATGGTACATGCATCTGTGCAAAAAGAGCACAGAGTGTAGTATCAGTACAACCGACCCCATGTACTGAGTAAGTGCCGAGCCTAACCTAAGCAAAGTAGTGACGAGGCTAAGTTGGGCTTCAACAATATAATCTTCAAAACCGATAAATAATGAGCAAGAAAGAAATCTAAACAAATAGATAATCCAGTGTTGCAACCAAATAAAATAAAATAACTCACCTATATCCAATTCTCAAACATCTTTTCAGAGTTCCAAGCTTTAACTTTGAATCACAATATTACTAAAATATTTAAAGAGTAGAAAAATAAACATTTTAGGTTTTCAAAACTTTGATTCTCTTTTTTTCTTCAAAAATTCAGTAACATATAAATGTAAATATTCTCCCTTATCACTGTCATATATTTATATTATTCTCTGTCCACCCTAATCGCAGTCATATATATATTTATTTCTCCTGTCCACCCTTATCGCAGTCATATATATTTATTTCTCCTGTCCACCCTTATCACAGTCATATATATTTATATATTTAGTTCAAACTTTCACGATTCAGGACAAGCCGTTCACAAAACTTTTATTTCAACCATTAAATAATAAACTGCATTCTTTTTCTCATGACTTCATCATTTACCTCTCAACCATGAAACCAACAAGAATATTAAAATATATGCATTTGTTCCCTAAAATAATACCAAACATTTTAGCCATATTTATATCACGAGGAAACCAGTTCAACCAACCAATGCTCTTTCTAAATAGTCACAACAATACTAACAATACTAACAATTCAACAAGGCCAAATAGTCATAGAAACAATAATGAACATGTAACGGTTAAGACAATAATCAAATAAGTGGGGAACGGAAAAGCGGATCATGTTTAACAGACAATTTGGGTGGTAATAGGTACTCGTCACCTCACCTATACACCACACCCATGCTTTTCACATAACAAACAAGTGGGGGGTCCTATTCCCTCAAGCTAAAGTTAGACCAAACACTTACCTCAATTCCGCAGGCCACTCCCTGCTCAATTATGACTTTTCCATTTGAATTCACCTCTAAATTGCTCGAATCTAATCAAAATTAACTTAATATCATTAACTAATGCTAAATGAACTAACTTTATTGAAAAATATAATTTTTCCTAAGTTTTCTAAAAAAAAGTGAAAACCCGACCTCGGGCCCGCTTGGTCTAAACTCGGGGTTTGGACCAAATTACGTTTACCCATTCACCCACGAACCCAAATATGCTATTAGTTTTGAAATACGAGCTTAATTTGATGTAAAAATTTGATTTTTACAAAACTCCTTAATTCTACCCAAAACCTAGATTTTTACCCTAACAATTCTTTGTTTTTGCTTTAAAAGTGATGCAATATAGTAAGGAATTGAAAGAACAAGGTTTGGAATTTATTACCTACGAGTTAGGGATGAAGATTGTTGAAGAAAAATCGTTTTTAGGGCTGGAACCTCGAAAATTTGGAGAAGAAAGGGTTGTGCCCGGTTTTTAATTCGTTTTTATAACACCGAACAGGTATTCTTTGCGATCACGTGCCCAAGGCTGCGTTCGCATAGGCTCAGCATCCTAGCCCTATGCGATCGCGAGTCCAGTGCTGCGATCGCACTGCCTAACGACTATCCAGCCCCCCAGCCCGGCCTGACTCTATGCGATCGCGATCTTCTTGGTGTGTTCGCGTAGGGTAATTTTCCCCAGCTTCGCGTTCGCACACCTATCCTTGGGATCGCGTATAACAAAATTTTGGGCCCTCAACCTTTACTCTATGCGATCGCGGGACTCCCTATGCGATCGCATAGAACAAAACACCTGGGCACCAAAATTGAAAAAAACCAGCAACTTTTAACATGTTCAAAACCTCTCGTGGCCTATCCGAAACTCACCCGAGCCTTTGGGGCTCTAAACAAATGACACATGCAAGTCTAAAAATATCATACGGACTTGCTCGTGCGATAAAATCATGAAAATAACTTGTAAATTTATGAATTAAACCTCAAAACTTATCATTTTCAACAAAATAAAATTTCTCAACCGGATGTCCGAATCACGTCAAACGAACTCCGTTTTTCACCAAATTTCGCAGTTAGCCTTTTATTATCATAACAAAGCTGTACCGGGCTCCGAAACCAAAATACAGACCCGATACCAATGGTTTTAAATATTATTTCTTTTCTTTAATTCATAAACATTTCAGCAAAATAATTTCTTTCAAAAATTAATTTCTAAGGCTGGGGACCTCGGAATTCATTTTCGGGCATACGCCCGAGTCCCATATTTTTCTGAGGACTTCCCGGGATCGTCGGAACACGGATCCGGGTCCGTTTACTCAAAAAGTTGACCAAAGTCAACTTATATCAAATTTAAATTATAAAAATCACTATTTTTCATATTTTTCACATAAAAGCTTTCCGGTTTCATGCCCCGAATGCGCACGCAAATTGATGTATTTAATTTTCGTCTTTTTATGGATTTTAAGCATGGAACGAAGTCTAATTTTATAAAATGACCCCTTGGGTGATCACACGGAGTTTCCCATACTAGCCCCGCCAATCCTCCTATTTCTTCCAGCAAAGTCGTCATTTCAGTGTTCCCAAAATGGAACACGGACCTTTCACAATTCTAGAACAGAGTAGCAGCCTCAATTATCATCTTGTTAGGTTGGATTTCTAGGAGAGACGGTAGGTCGCCCAGGTGTTGTAGGAAGAGGACCTTGTCACTAGAACGTAGGTCCTCCCACCAATTCTACAGTCTTGGGTGAATATTGGAGACCATATCGAATCTGGGGACTTCGTGCCTCATTTTATGCAAAACAAATAAGGTTAGGCCCTTAACCCCACCAGAATCGACTATTTAATGTTAATAATTAGCAAGAAGCATTTAGTTCTCCAAATAAATGCACAGAACGTGAAGGTGTCCGTTTGGGTTTAGGGAAACCCGGTGGACTTTGGACAAAGCTATCTTAAAAGCTATCGTGCGGACAACACTTTAGCTTGACTAGGTTTGACCATGATGCATGCAACAATAAAACAGAGTAAGGGTTTCTCTGGGGTTTTAGACTGGTACCCTTGAGCGGACAACTCAAGGAGGAAAGGCACTGAACTGTCGACTGCACCGCTGATCGACTAATTTTACCGTAAATACGCCTTACTGAATTTAGGGGGTTATAATATAGGAAGAGCGCAACCACTCATCAAGCGTTGATATAGTATTTTGTTTGGCACGAGTGGAGTATGAATGTTGAGCATGATATGCAATAAATAAGCATGAAAACAGATAGTCATGTATTTTCACGTTAAGAAAAGCGGTAAATACAACAGTTATGATTTAAATCAGTTACAAAAGAAAACAAAGAGACGTGTGAGTTTTGTTTTGTGTAATAAATACTTGAAATAAATAAATAATTAATTGAACGTAATAGGGAAGAGGAAAGGGTGCAAGCATTAAACAAATTAAAGGTACAAATTCACGGAACGATTTGTAGTGGTAAAAGCCTAAGTAAATCCCCAGCAGAGTCGCCAAGCTGTCGCGCTCCCTTTTTCCTCGCGGAGATCGGGTTTATGACATTGACAACTCTTTTAAGGAAGAGAGTGTTAAAAGAGAGATTCGCCACCTAACGAGTTTGATGTGCGTTAGGGCACCTAGGGGTTTTTATTCACAAACTAAATTGCTAAACAGAGATTGGGTAAGGGCTTGAAGTTATCCCAAGGGGAAGGTGTTAGGCCCCCCTCAGGATCCACAAGTGTGGTTCCCGGCCAAATAGTTTTCGTGAATTTGTACAATTAACAAATAACAAGTAAAAGGCTCAAATAAGAGGGGATTTCAAATATTAAACATGCAAATGTTTAGAAAACAATTATGAACCGACAAGGTTTTGAAAAGATTATAACCTAGCATTTAAGAGAAATGATATCCTAGGTTTGAAATAATATGGATCACATCAATGCAATACCCGATAGACACTCCTCAAAGAGGCAAGGGTGACGAAGGTTTCAAGGTCTCCGGCGAGGGGTGGCCGGAGAAGACGAAGAGAGTCATCGGAACTAAAGAGACGGAAGTCTCTAGAAGAGACTAGAGAGAGAGAGATGTGAGTCGGTGAGAAATGAGAGGGGTTGGGGGGTTAGTTTGAATTAATTAAGGAAAGTGAAATCTGGGCCGTTGATCTAATTTGATCAACGACTCAGATTGATCCGGGGTTTGGGCCGGGTAGGAATTGGTCTGGGCTGGTAAGAGAATTGGGTTATTATAATCTGGTGGGTTGGGTCAAATTTAGGCTAGAATTTAAATAAAATGTGGTCAATTGTTAAATACCCATAAATTCAAATAAATAATTACCAAAATAGCCAATAATTATGTAAAAGTGAAATTAATGCCACATAGATGAAATTAAGGTAATTAGCTAATATTAAAATACAAAAATGACTGATTATCGAATCAAATAACATGAACGCACAATTAGGCCGTAGTTGCAAAATTTATATAATTATAGTTAAATAGTGCCTAATTGGCTAATTTGTGAAATAATTAAATCCTAATAGAATTAAATAGGATTAAAAATGATATATTGAGCCGGGAAACATTTTAAAATTATTTATAATATAATTTATGAATAGTTATTGAATACAAAAATACTAAAGAAATAGGAAAATGAATTGATCAAAATATGAAAAATTATGGAAAAATATCACTCATTATAAAAAGTGACTTTGAAAGTAATATGTAAGTTTGAAAAAAACAATTTTGAGAAAAAATTGGGTATCAATAGCTGCTTCATCATCTTGGGAGGCGTCCGTCGTTTCCTCGAACATCTCGTATGCCACGTTCAAGTTGTTGCTGTTCGAGTGTTTATTCAAACACTGTGGCGAGGGTGAGGTGCTAATGTTGCACCATGATGGAATGACCGCAGCTCGTGCGAGAAAATCCTCCAATGGCTTGCGCTGCTGGTCAACGGCTAAGCACCCAACACGTGCCTCTCTAGTTCGATTGCAAAAACGTAGCTTCAGTTTCTTCTTAAAATGATTCCAATAAAAAAATTGCTCATTTCGTAACAACCAATCAAACCAAGCAAGAGCTTCACCATCAAGGTAGTGGTAAGGAAGAGGTAATCAATCCTTTTCGGAGAAGCCAAGGTAGGTGAAGTACTGCTCTTCCCGAAAAATCCAACCCTCTGGGTTTCCATCGCTGAATCAATCTAATGCGACCATTGTTACTGGAGTACAAACGATGAAAGCACAAATGTAACAACCTCCAAATACGATCACTCACAATAACAAAAGAAGACTGATTGTTCAATTAATAACCAAGATACAGGAGGGAAGTTACATAAGAATAGAAGAGTAGTAACCGAGAAGAAGGGAATGAGAATGCAGAAGATACACAATAGGGGATGAGAAGTAGAAGAAAACTCCGTCAATAACATAGCATACCTAATTACGCCTAGCCTACTACTATTTATTATTTTTTTCATTTGTCCAACTCTTTCCTCACGTGCCCTTATCCCAATGTCCCACATGTAATTTACTAATTTTTCCAACGTGCCTGTCATGTGATTATTTTCATTCATAACATGAGACCAGAACATATAATGCACTTCCTCTACCATTTTTCTTGACTCCTCCATTTTACACGTACTTATGGCACAATATTTGACCATTTGCAGAATGACCATCTCTTCACTATACACAGATATAATATAGGAAAGTAGTCTCTGGACAATCCTCCATTATTATGGAATAAATTCCATTTCAAAAAATTTCTTTACTGACTGTTGTTGGCAAGTGACTGTTAAATAAAAAATATAAATTGATGCTAAATGTTTTTAATGTATAAGCATAAATAAATATTAGGGAGTGAGTGAGCGCAAAAGAATATGAAAAATTAAAACTGCCCGTGTTAAAATTTAAAAAGGTAATAAACATGAGTAGGTTAAGAGAAAGGGTAGGAAATTATATACACTATTTCTTTAGCATGAACAATGACTTTTCATTGGTAATTTGCAACTATGAGATGAATTTGATCTTTATAACTATTGAACATAACTCTTCAAATTCTCCATTTTTGGAGTAACGTAGAAACCTGCTTTAATTTGCCTACTTCAAGATGCTATTTTTTTCCTATTAGAATATATAATACCATTTATGTACACAAATATTATTATTATAGTAATAGTACTATTTGGTTGAAATATAAAAAAGCCATTCAACTTTTGATAGGACAATTTGGTTAATTAACTTTTTCTTTTGATCTTCCCACTTATAATATACTAAGTATAAGTTATTGAGGTTTTAAGCAATTAATGATTTATTAATGCTTAAAATATGGTGAATGGGAAATGCAAGGGAAAATGAAATATTTGAGTAATATTTGAGTTTCCCTCCTTGATTGTCCCACATAGGAAGATGAAAAGGTTTTTGATGGGTATATAAGCAATTGCTCATCTTCTATCTCATAAAGAGTTGAGAAGAAGGCAAGCCTCACGCCGTCGTCGTCGTCGTCGCTCGGCTCGGCCTCGACTTCGGCTTCGGATTTGGTCAAATTGATCGATTGGTTAATTTTTGAACCAAATTTATCTGTTAATAGTAAATATTAACAGAAATGTTATTAAATATTTATTTTGATAACAAAATATTAATATTAATATTTAGTTTTCTGTTTTTGTAACAGAAAATTAACTACCCTTCAATTTTCCCTCTTTATTGTTGAGTAAATAGCCAATTATGTCATGGCATTTATTCTATGGCCGTTTTGCAAAAAACAACCATTCTGAAGAGTTGCACCTCTTTAGATTTCAGCCCAACTTTGGCTATAAATACAAGTCCATTCTCTCAGATTTTACATACTAATTTCTGAGTTCTCCTCCTTCTTTCTGCATACTTTTCACTTCAAAGAAAGCAAAAGTAAGTGGGATTTGCTACCGAACTTTGTGTTCGCTGAAACACTGGGGTTTGAAGTACCACTATATCAGTGTGTAATTCGTTCTATTCTGGGAGGAAATAATCCATAACCTTGGGTACTAGGAGGGGATTAAATTCCTTAAGGAAACACTGTGAATTCATTGGGCTCGAATTGGTTTTGTTATTTCATTTACATTATTGTTTATGTTACTTTATTTTCTCCAAAATTGTTTTACAAATACAGATTGATAACAAGCTTAAGGAATTTAACAGTTTTTTTTTGTATTTGTGTTATATTCATTGTTTCTGGAGAGTAAAACCTTTGTGGTTTTGTACTCTATTCGATATTAAAATCTACGTGATTTTAACGTTTGTGTCATTCTTTTACAGAAATGACGAATGACAACGGAAACCAAGCTGTTCCGATGGTAACTGCCAATGCCTCAACAAGCCGAANTTTTACAGAAATGACGAATGACAACGGAAACCAAGCTGTTCCGATGGTAACTGCCAATGCCTCAACGAGCCGAATAACACTGGCAGCATTGGCACCGACTGAGAAACCCGAAAAATTTTCCGGGCTTGATTTCAAGCGCTGGAAGCAATAGATGTTCTTCTACTTGACTACTCTAAGTCTCTAGAAGTTCATCAATGAAGATGTTCCTGTGCTGTCCGATGAAACTCAAGAGACTGAACGCTTTCTCGTGATTGAGGCGTGGAAGCATTCCGATTTTTTTTGCAAGAATTATATTCTAAGCGAGTTTGAGGATGCTTTGTATAACGTCTACAGTGGCGTGAAAATGTCAAAAGAACTTTGGAGTGAGCTTGAAAAGAAATACAAAACTGAAGATGTCGGGTTGAAGAAGTTCGTTGCTGCAAAGTTTTTGGACTACAAAATGGTAGATAGCAAGTCTGTTATTACCCAAGTCCAGGAATTGCAAGTGATTATTCACGATCTCCTTGCTGAAGGTATAAGTAGAATTAATACTAATATTGGTAGTATTAATTTTATTATGTTTACTAATAGAATTTTCATTGAAGGTCTTGTCATCAATGAAGCATTCCAAGTAGCAACAATGATTGAAGAGTTACCTCTGTTGTGGAAGGACTTCAAAAAGTATTTGAAACACAAACGCAAGGAGATGTCCCTTGAAGATCCATTGTTCGGTTGAAAATCGAAGAGGACAATAAAGCTGATGACAGGAGAGGCACGTGGAAATTCAACAATAATGGGAGCAAATATTGTTGAAGATAACAAAAAGAGGAAGAAGGCTTCTAGACCAAAATACAACCCAAGAAAGAAGCGGTTCAGTGGAAACTGCTACAACTGTGGGAAAACCAGACACAAATCTACGGAGTGTCATGCTCCGAAGAAAGACAAGAAGAAGGGTCAAGCAAACATGGTTAAAAAGCATGATGATGTTGATGACTTGTGTGCCATGCTTTCCGAATGCAACTTGGTGGGCAGTCCTAAAGAGTTGTGGTTTGATTCTGGAGCCACTCGCCATGTTTGTGCTGTTAGAGAAGCTTTTGCTACTTATGCTTCTGTTGGACCCGATGAGACGATTTCTATGGGAAATACTTCAAAGGCCAAGTGTCACGACCCAAAACCTGTGGGTTGTGATGGCGCCGGACACCACTGTCAGCAAGCCAACCCCTTAATCAGTTGAAATACCTTCCTGTTTAACAATTTCGAAATCGTTGCCTTTATTGCATTTCATAATCAAATAAATAAATTTTTGTAAATTAAAAAATGACAAGAAATCTATTTAATTCCATAAACAAGACTCAACACATCCCCAGAACCCGGTGACACAAGTACATGAGCAGTTTCTAAGAATTTATACAATTATACAACTCTTGTCCGAGAAATAAATGGGACAAAGGNGAGAGGTCGACTCGATACTCACTAAGGTCCAATAGTGATAATAGTAGACAAGATGTAAGGAAAACAGTAGGCATGTAAGACAAATAAACATCGAAATGCATCAATAAGAGGTATCCAAATAACAGTGGAAATCAAGCAAGTCCTGTATCCGCTGTGACGTACGGCCCGATCCCAAAGTTAAATCACTCTCATCATTCCGCCGTGGCGTACGGCCCGATCCCATAATGAATCAATCATCACTCTTAATTCAAGCCAAGTATCACGACGTTCAAAGACAACAGTACCAATCACACAAGTATACAAGTCATATATATGTTATAACAGGGAAAAACAATGAACATGCTGTGTCCGAACTACCCGGACGAAGCAGTAATAGCCACTACATACGGACTCTCATCACTCGGTGCGTACGTAGCCCCCAAACAAGATCACATAGCAAACAAGGTTACCTAGAGGGACAATTTCCCTCTTACGAGGTTAGAAAGGAGACTCACCTCGCTCTGAAGATTCATCACCGGCTTCCAAGCCTCTACGACAACTAAAAATGGATGCGCACGCTCCCAAACTATCCAAATAACGATAATTCAATGAAAATATACTCAATAGATCATAACCAATTCAAATTACAAAGTTCCTCAGCCCGGCTCAACGAAATGACCAAAATGCCCTCGGGCCCACGTGCCCGGACCTCGAACTTTCGTGAAGAAAATCTCTACCCGAAGCTTTACTAATTAAATTATACAAGTTACTTCAAAAATTCATGCTCAAATCGTGGCAAAAGATCACATTTTCCAAATTCTAGGTTTCTAGCAAATTCCCACATTTCCCCCCAATTTTCATATCAAATCTATGTAATAAATCTTGTATTTAACTTGAAAATAAGTAGAAACAACTTACCTTTGATGCTTGATGAAATTCCCCTTGAAATGCTCTCCAAAATCATCCAAGCCAAATGAAAGAAATGAAAGAAATGGCCAAAATTCGAGTTTAAAGAATTTGGCCCTGCTTCACCGAGTTGTACGTTGCACTTGTGCTGCACAGGTTGTACATCCTATTAAAATTCCCTTGTTGAACACATTTTGTGAAGACACTCATAACTTCTTGTATCAAAATCCAAATAACGAACGGTTTGAAAATTTAGAAACTAGACTCAACGATCTTTAATTTGATATGTTGTACACTATATAACTATTTATATATCCCGAGATATGAGCTTATAAAGTCGGCCCTGTGCATCTGAAAATTATATCGAAACTGCTCGACCAACCACCTTCAACCGATCATACATTTCAGTACAAATGTAAAAATGATGCATGGTTTAACATTATGACAACTAGATTGCAAGAGATGCAACTTTCGTGTTTTGCACATTTTTATATTCCGTATAGATGTCGATATATAAGCTTCCAAAGTAGGCTCCTCGTGCACTAATTGCTGTCCAAAATCTGCAGAACCAGCATTCTTTTTTTTTTTGTCCGAATTCATTCCGTTAACCTTCCGAAATCCACCCCAGGCCCTTGGGACCTTAACCAATTATACCAACATGTCCCAAAACATGATACGAACTCGCTCGAGGCCTCAAATCACATCAAACAATGCCGAAATCTCGAATCACACTAAAATTCAAACTTTATGAACTTTGAAATTTCAACTTCTACCTCCGATGCCGAAACCTATCAAATCACGTCCGATTGACCCCAATTTTTGCACACAAGTCATATTTGACATTACAGACCTGCTCTAACTTTTGGAATCTGAATCCAACCCCGATATCTAAAAGTCGAACTCTCGGTCAAACTTCTCAAAAACCTTCAAATTTCTATCTTTAGCCAAATGACTTCAAAATGACCTTCGGACATCCGAATTCACTTCCGATCGCGCTCCCAACTCCAGAATCTCCATACGGAGCTATTCCCAAACTCGGAATCCCAAACGGACATCAATATCATTGAAATGCGCTTCAAGCCAAACTTAGGAAATTTCTTCAAAAATGCTGACTTCCACAATATACACCGAAACGCTCTCGGGTTATCCAAATCCCGATCCGGACATATGCCCAAGTCCGAAATCATCATACGAACCTGCTGGAACCTTCGGATCCTGATTCCGAGGTCGTTTACTCAAAATTCAATCCCAAAACCAAATTGAATCAACTTAAGAACTTAAGAAATTCTAGAATTCACTTCAATGCGCCGAACCGGTCTATACTACTCGGAATGACTTCAAATTTTGCAGACAAGTTATAAATGACATAACGGAACTATTCCCGGTCTCGGAATTTCATTCGGACCTCGGGAACATAAAATCACATTTCAAGCCAAATTTCAAATTCTTTAAAAATCCTCAAAACTTCATTAACTCCCATTTTTTCATTTTGATCCGAAACCCGTCAAATCAAGTCCGTTTCTTACCAAATTTCACAGATAACTTAAATAACACATATTGAACCTGTTCCGGGCTCCGGAATCATAATACGGGCCCGGCCGCACAGGTTTTACATCAAGGTTCATTTTTCATAAGCCTTTAATATTTTCATAAAATAATTTCCTTTAAAAATTCATTTCTCGGACTTGGGTACTCGGAATTCGATTCCGGGCATACGCCCAAGTCCCATATTTTCCTACGGACCTTCCGGGACCGTCGGATCACGGATCCGGGTCCGTTCACCAAAAATGTTGACCAAAGTCAACTTTATTCAACAAATTACCATAAATTCAACTCTTTATCAAGTTTCCACATAAAGGCTTCCCGGCTACGCGTCCGGTTGCGCACGCACATCGAGGTGAGATTGACGGAGGCTTTCGGGGCCTCGGAACACAGTCATAATTAAATTTACATAAGATGACCTTTTGGGTCATCACAGTNCCGAAATGAAGCTGTTCATGAATCTCAACTACTGACGACGCGCTGGATCTCAAAACGACCGGTTGGTTCGTTACATTCTCCCCCACTTAAACAGACGTTCGTCCTCGAACGTGCCAAGAACTGCCCCAGAATTATCTGAAATCACTGTTTAACACCTCGTGCATCTGCCTGTGCTACCACCACCCAGTTGAGCACATAAGCTTGATCAAATATGAAGATATCCTTCTTTATCCATATAATAAACTCATACCCCAGTTCCAACACTTGAAATTCTCTGCCATGCCTGTTTCTAATATGTGAACACCGCATCAACTACCACACGAGGCACCAGAACACAACTGAGGAAATGTGTAGAAATTCCTATCCAACTGCAGAGTTAACCACACATTGAAATCTTTTCTCTAAACTTAGATCATTATCTCATTGCAAACCAATAATGGCAACTCCCTTGCAATATACTCGCATAAT
>ML280500.1:0-19667 GCA_005239495.1 Nicotiana undulata
AAAGATGGCAACAGAAATAAGCAAGTAAGACAGATACGGGGAGAACATGCTGGGGTAATAGGGAAAACAAAAATGCCAGCACAGTAGAACAGAGTAATAACAGAAACGTAAAGACAAGGCAGAAATTTAACTTCTCAACAGATAATGAACAGGAAAAGGCACGGCATGTCCCCTCGTGCATAACCTCACAATCACTCGGCACGGAATGTCCCCTCGTGCATATATAATAACACTCGGCACGGAATGTTCCGTCGTGTATAAACTCACAATCACTCGGCACGGAATGTCCCATCGTGCATATATAATAACACTCGGCACGGAATGTTCCGTCGTGTATAAACTCACAATCACTCGGCACGGAATGTCCCCTCGTGCATAACCTCACAATCACTCGGAACAGAATGTCCCATCGTGCATATATAATAACACTCAGCAACAACATAAAGTGAAATCAATACTAAGAAGTCCCAAGTGCATAGAAATACATCAATACATTCGATTGCCCCGACAAGGAGAAATCATCAATAACAACATCAACAAATGCCCGACAAGGGTCTCAGCTATAACCAACCTCGCGTCAGAATTACAAATTCAACAGTGTAAACCTCAACTGAAATAAATCACTCAATAACTCTCCACGTCATGAAACAACATCAAGGTATCACTTTTAATTCACCAATTACTCACAGGGCGTAGAAAATTAAGAACATAGTAAGTTTTATCACAAATGACTCACGGGCATGCTTGACCGCAACACATAGGCACTCGTCACCACGCCTATACGTTGGACATGAGTTTCACATAACAAGTAAGACTCTATACCTAATCTCTCAAGCTGAGGTTAAGCCAAACACTTACCTTGGCTCCAAAAAAATACAGGTCAAGCCTCGATCACAGCCTTTCCTCTCGAATTCAACTCCGAATCGGGAATATCTAGACATAATGGATTTATAATCATTAATAAGTACTCCATAAACCAATTCCCAAGCCAAATTATACATTTCCTACTATTCCTCCGACAATACTAAAATTCGACCCCGGGCCCACACGTTCGGATTTTCGAAAATTCATGAAGGAATCAATTACCCGGAGTCTAAGGATCGAAGTTATGTAATTTATGCAAGAATTCATGGCCTAACATGGAAAAATCCCAAAATCCCCAAGAACCCTAAAATGTACTACCTAATTCTATGATTTTTAGATGATTTATTAGCGAATTTAACTAGGAATTAGTGTTTGAAACTAATAAAACTATGAAATTTACTTACCTCAATTTTAATGGAGGAAGGTTCTTTGAGAAGCTCTCTAAAATCTTGAGGAGGAAGATGAAAATGGTGGAATGAGGCTAATTCCCGTATTTAATAACACTGCCCAGTGATTCCTTCACTGCGATCGCGACAAGAGGACTGCGATCGCGAAGGCCAACTGACCAGACCTCTGCGATCGCGAAGAATATCTGGCAAGACCTCTGCGATCGCGGCAGGGGTCCGGCGAACGCAAAGAACAAACTCACCCGGCCCCAGACGCGACTCAATGCGATCGCGAAGGTGTGGAATCCAGACCTCTGCGATCACCAAGAGGAGGCTGCGATCGCAGTGAACAATCACAAACCCAGCAAAATCCTTCTCCGCGATCGCAACCCACCTTCTGCGATCGCAGAGAAGGAAACTAGATAACAGATTTTCTGGTTTTTCCAACTTAGCTCCCGGGGGTCCAAAACACACCCGAGCCCCTCGAGACCCCGTCCAAAAGCACCGGCAAGTCTGTATTCATGATACGTACTCGCTCGAACTTTCGGAACATAAAAAACAACAACGGAACTCGAAATCAAACCCCAAAACCAAATTAATCAAACTTAAGAACTTTGAAATTCTAGAATTCACTTCAACGCGCCGAATCGGCCTAAACCACTCGGCATGACTTCAAATTTTGCAGATAAGTTATAATTGACACAACGGAACTATTCACGGTCTCGGAATTTCATTCGGACCTCGGGAACATAAAATCATCTCTCAAGCCGAATTTCAAATTCTTTAGAAACCCCACAAGTTCATTAACTCCAACTTTCCTCATTTGGATCTGAAACCAATCAAATCAAGCCCGTTTTACACCAAATTCCACAGATAGGACAAATAACATATAATAAACCTGTTTCGGGCTCCAGAACCGCTATACGGGCCCGGTAGCACGGCTTTCACATAATTACTCATTTCCACAATCCTTTATTATTTACTGAAAACAATTTTCTTTAAAAATTTATTTCTCGGGTTTGGGACCTCGAAATTCAATTTCGGGCATACGCTCAAGTCCCATATCTTCTACGGACCCTCCGGGACCGTCACATCACGGGTCCGGGTCCGTTTACCAAAAATGTTGACCAAAGTCAACTTTATTCAATTATTCAATTCAAAAATCCCATCTTTAACAAATTTTAACATGGAAGCTTCCCAGCTACCCGCCCGGGCTGCGCACGCATATCGAGGTGAGATTAACGAAGGCTTTCAGGGCCTCAGAACGCAGATTTAGCTAGAATAACATTAGGATGACCTTTTGGGTCATCACATATTTTGACGCATTTTTGAGTACAAGAGATACTTAAACTACTGGGATACTACGCTAAAAGGCGCTACATTTTACTACGCTAAGAGGGCACTATATTACTAGCCTTAAAGCAAATAAATAATCTAAACTAGATTAAAATAACAAATACATTTAATCACAAAACTTTCACGAAAATACATATAAAAAGTAAAAGTAATTTATTAACATTTTTATTAACAAATATTAATAATTTCTAAATTTTATATATTTTTTTAGCACACTAATATCTTAGTCCGGAATAAAATAACATACCTGTTTAATCGCAAAAAAATACAAAATAATATGGAACACATTCAAAACAACTAATATGCATTATTTATACGAGTTTCGACATAAACTAAATCAGAATACCTTGATGTATGTTTTTCGGAAAGTTGAAGAATTGAAGATTTGAGTCTAAAACAAGCAACCCACAACAAGAGAAGGCTTGGCTAGGATGCGGGACCAACACTCTTTAATTTTTGTGGGACGGGTGGGGTCCACTCGAGATTTTTATCTCGTTAATAGGGGGACCGCTGGAACAGAAAGTTAAAGGGGAGGGGGGGTTGAAATCTGTTTGAACGTGAGGGAAGGGAAGGGGACAACTATTTTATTCATGTATAGCGCGGTTATTAAAGCGCTATACATATAGCGCCTTAATAAACTGCGTTATACATGGACGTCTAATCAGCTTCCAGGTATAGCGTGTTTAGGAAAGGCGTTTTATATATTACGCCATTTTAAAGGGCGCTATATCTTAACGTCCAAAACAGACGTTAAAGTATAGCGGCCTTTAAAAGGGCGTCATATATAGAAATGTTACTAAGTTGTTTTTACACTTATTTCGGTCTCTTGAGTCCAAAAGAACCACTCTTTGGTTCTGGACTCTCATCTTTCATACCAAAGTAATTTAATTGGCTAATTATTCTATGTACGGAGTGCTTACTAGCACGAGCTTAAGGCATCTCAAGGTAGCACATAATGTGTCTGATTGGTACACTTTGGGTATACTATAGGTATTATATCGAAACAAGGCCTAGTTAAGATGTCTAAATAAAAATGTGTGGTAATTATAGGTATTTCTGTTATAATCTGTATTCGAAGATTAAATTCTAGAAATTTAAACAATGTAAAACAAAAACGTAGAAGAATTAGAATAATATCCGAGCCCACTGAATTCATAGTGTTTCTTGAAGAACTTAATCCCCTCCTAGTACTCGAGGTTTAGGATTATTTCCACCCAGGATAGAACGGACAACCTCACTAGTGTAGCGGTACTTCAAACCCCAGTGACCAACGAACGCAAAGATCAATAGCAAATTACACTTACTTTTGTTTACTTTCTATTAGAAAATAATGTAGAAGAAGAAGAAGGAGAATTCCGATTTTTTTGTAAGAAAAACATGAGGGAGTAGCCCGGTGTCTATAACAAATAGGTTGGTTTAAACTAAGAGGTGCAACTCTTCCAGATGGCCTTGCGTAAAATGGCTATTTATGCAAAATAAAAATCTGTAGAATTTGACCCATTTTCTCATTGAACAAAAGGAAAAATAAAATCAGAGGGAAAGTTAAATTACCGTTACAAAAATAGCCATTAAAAATTAATAAAATATTAATATAATAAATAAATTTGGTTCAAATAATTAATCAATCTATTAGATCATAATCATAATTCAAAGCCAAAACTGAAGTCAAAGTCGAGCCAAGTTGAGGGACGACGACGACGGCGCGAGGCTTGCCTTCTTCTCAACTCTTTAAGAGCTAGATGAAGTGAAATTTTATATAATCCCTCTAAATATATTTTCCTCCTCCAATATGAGACAATGCTCTTTTGTAATGGAAAAAAAGAATCAACATTTTATTTTTCCTCCATTTACCATTCACATTTTTTTAAAACTCAAAATACCAACAATTCGCCACATGAATGGGGAATGATCATACAACAGAACAATGCGTGGAAACTATGCGATTCGCAAGCAAGGATTAATCGCGCCTGGATTAATAGGTTTCCGTTTGAACTTGCCGTAGTGAACTTATGCCGGATATACTCGGTCAGTCGGTAGATTTGATATCTTTGAACCATCGAAATTTGGTGTATACCTAGAAAACCAGAAGCTACACCATCAATTTGTAACCTTCCTTGGTTCTTATTTTTGTGTTTGTTTCAGCCATGAACACCGTCTGATTTCATAAATACGTAGAGAACTGACTTAGACAGTGCTCCTTCAATCGGCTGACACTTCATATTACATAGCTAATTAAACGTATCATTTCGTAAGTTCACTATTCGATATTCCCCGTATCAAACTTAGAAATCATTAAAAACCTTAATGCTTTATTATTGGTGCTGAACATTGTTCCATTACAAGTATAGACTAAATTATTTTATTTGACAATGTTGTACCATCCTGACTTTGTTTGATATCCTCGAACCTAGATTTTGGGATTTTTAGTCTTCTAGGTAAAGTTAGCGCCACAATGACTTGTCCTTGGCCATAATCTCATTTTCCTTGATGATCTCTAAACTACCTCTCTAGTTAGGCCTTTTGTAAGTGGATCCGACACATTATCGATTGACTTCACCTAGTCAATTGTGATAATTCTCCTAGAGAGAATTTGCCTAATGGTTTTATCTCTTCATTGTATATGACGAGGGATCAATACACCGAGGGATAAACTTGCCCGCGAAAGGACCAATATACCGAGGGATAAACTTTCCCCTCTTCCCAAATCTCATCACACCCTTCATGGGTAAAACTCTGAGTAGAACATTCTCACCCTCCATGAAAGCTACATCTTGAACCCTTCTATCAACCTAACTCTTCTGCCTGGATTGCACTGCGCGAAGCCGCTCCTGAATTAATTTCACTTCTTAAGAGCATCACGAACCAAATCTGTGCCCAACAATATAGCTCCACCAAGCTCAAACTAACCAACTAGAGAACGACATCGTCGTCTATATAAGGCCTCATACGGAGCCATCTGGATGCTCTACTGATAACCGTTGTTGTATGCAAACTCCTCTAATGGAAGAAATTGATCTCACTGACCTCCGAAATCTATGACACATGCTCTCAACATATCTTCCACAATTTGAATAGTCCCTCGGATTGCCCATCTATCTGAGGATGAAATGCAGTGCTCAACTCAACCTGTGTGCCCAACTCACGCTGAACTGCTCTCCAGAAATGCGAAGTAAACTGAGTACCTTGACCGAGTTAATAGACACAGGAACACCATGCAACCATGAAATCTCTCTAATGTGGATCTTAGCCAACTACTCCGAAGTGTAGGAAGCCATGACTGGAATGAAATGTGGAGACTTGGTCAGTCTGTCCACAATGACCCAAACATTGTCAAATCTCCTCAATGTCTGTGGCAAACCAACTACAAAGTCCATAATGATACTCTCCCACTTCAACTACGGTATCTCAACCTACTCACCAAGTCTATAATGCTCATACTTGAGCTGCTGAAAATTCAAACACCGAGCAAAATATCCAACAATGTCTTTCTTTATCCCCCCCCACCAATAATGTTGTTTCAAATCACGGTACATCTTTGCATCACCCAGATGATTAAAATACCGCGAACTATGAGACTCCTCAAGAATAAAATCTCTTAACCTATCTGTATTAAGAACACAAATACCACCCTAAATCCACAATACACCATCATCACCAATAGACACTTCCTTAGCACCACCTCACTTTACTATGTCCTTGAGAAAAAACAAGTGGGAATCATCATATTGACAAGACTTTATGTGCTCATACAAAGATGATTGGGATACAACACAAGCAAAAACCCTTCTAGGCTCTCAGATATCCAATCTCATGAACCTGTTGGCCAAAGCATGAACATCCATAGCCAAGGGCCTCTCCCCAGCTGGAATAAATGCTAAACTGCACATACTCTTCCCTTTCTACTCAAGGCATCTGCTACAATATTGGCTTTCCCCTAATGATAAAGAATGGTGATATCATAGTCCATCAATATCTCCAATCACCTTCACTGCCTCAAGTTCATATCTCTTTGCTTGAATAGATGTTGAAGACTCTGATGATCCGTATACACCTCACAAGACACGTCATATAAGTAATTCATCCAAATCTTGAGCGCGTGTACAATATCTACTAACTCTAAATCATGCACTAGATAGTTATTCTCATGGGGCTTCAACTAGCACGTTGTGTAGGCAATCACCCTAGTGTCTTGCATCAACACACACCCAATGCCAACCCGCAAAGCATCACAATATACTGTATATGACCCCGATCCTGAAGGCACAACCAATACTGGAGTCGTATTCAAAGCAATCTTAAGCTTCTGAAAGCTCTCCTCATACTCATCCGACCACCTGAATGGAGGTCCCTTCTGAGTCAACTTAGTCAATGGGGCTGCAATAAATGAAAATCCCTCTACGAAGAGATCATAGTAACCTACCAAACCTAAGAAAATCCTAATCTCTATAGCGGTAGAAGGTTTGAGAGAACTCTAAACTGCCTTAATCTTCTACAGGTACACCTTGATCCATCACTAGATACCACATGACCCAAGAATGCCACCAACTCTAACCAATACTCGCACTTGGAGAACTTAGCATATTATTTCTTCTCCCTCAAAATCTGGAGCATGATACTTAAATGCTGCCCACGCTCTTCCATACTATAGGAATATACCAATATATCATCAATGAACACAATGACAAGTGAATCCAAATAAGGCTGGAACACGTTGTTCATCAAGTGCATGAAAGCTGTTGGGGAATTATTCAACCCAAATGACATCACCAAAAACTCATAATGCCCATAACAAGTCTGAAAGCAGCTTTAGGGATGTACAAAGCCCTAATATTCTACTGGTGATACCCCGACTCAAGTCATTCTTCGAGAAAACTCTGGCACCCTGAAGGTGATCAAATAAGTCATCAATGCACGACAATGGATACTTGTTCTTGATGGTCACCTTATTCAAATTCCAATAGTCAATACACATACTTATAGACCATCCTTCTTCTTAACAAACAACACTTGCGCACCCCTATGTGAAACACTAGGCCTGATGAACCAGTTATCCAACAACTTTTGCAACTACTCCTTCAATTACTTCAACTTCAATGGATACATATGATACATGGAATAGATATAGGATGTGTACCCGACACCAAATCAATGCTTAAATCAATATCCCTATTGGGTGGCATTGTTACACCCCATGTTTTCGTACGTTGTAAGTCAATTGATTTAAGCTCATAAACGAGATCATCGTTGAAGGTAAGTAAAGTGAGTTAATCATGTAACCTTGGAGGTTAAAACTATTTAAGATCATGAATAACAAAGTACCAAGAGGGTTGGAAGGCTTAGAAGTTAAACGAATTGAAGAAAATAAGTTTTGTCGAAAATCGATAAGTTGAGAATGTTATAACATGTACTTTTGGGTTGAGACTGGGGTGATTAACATGAAAAGGAGGTTATGTTAAGAGTTATTATAGTCGTGTGTTGATTTTTGATGTCAAGCGAGTTGTGAAACAAAAGTCGACGAAAGGTCATCACAAGTTACATTCATAAATGTGCTAAATATTAAGTCAAATGTATCAGAGCTTTTCTGTGAATATAATAAGAATTACTGGGTGATCCACATTTAAAATTGAAGTACTATGAGTTTAGTGCCCAACACATTAAACTGTTTGTCGATTCAACGTCAGAGTAGAGAGATATTTGTTTTTTCGCGAGACTGCACAAGCAGCTCCCTTGGGACCCACAAAGACGGTGGAAAAGTCCATCTCGCATTTAAGTCAATTATAACTCGTTTAACTCATTTTTCTCGACAAAAAATAGTTCTTAAACCCTCCTAGATTCTCGCCAATCACTCTCCATGATTCTAGAGTGAAAACCAAAGATAAACACATGAATCCAACACTAGAAATCTCGTAGTACTTGCTTGATCGTAGTTCTTCATCTTGTGGTTGTTTTGGAGGATTCTTCAAAGTGAAGTAACCTCATATTTCATAATCCTCACTGACTTAGTTACCTTTTGTCTTTATTTTTTTCTTTATTATTCCCCTCCCCAAAGGTTAGTTCGTGCACTCTGGCATCATCAGCTTATCTCACAAGATCCAAGGGCCCTCCACCTACTCCTCCTCCTAGTCCTCCTAAAGGCAAGAACAAAGACAAGAGTAAGATAGAAGAATCCAGCGGCATCAGGAAGGAAAATGTGGTTGAACAGCTAGAGGACACTGACGACCGAGGTATTCAGGTCCTAAATGAGAACATGTCACCACTGGAACAGAAACTGCTGAAATTTCAAGAAGAGCTCGATCAGGTTCGAAATCTGGCCAATGTCACGCCCCAAAACCGAGGGACGAGACTGGCACCTAACCGGATGAACCCAGTCAAGCGGACCTGGATTGCCTTTCCTACCCAGCGCATTACCCCATGTTCATAATATACATTATTCCATAAGAATTAGCCAATTTAGATACAAAGTACGATTTACAACATAAGTACATTTTCCTCTTTTAACTTTCAACATTTGATAATCCAAAAACATATATAATACATACAACTTTTCCAATGTGATATACAACTACGAGTGAGTACAAATACCTCCCAAAATATACATATATATATATATATATATATATATATATATATACAACCCCCACAGTGTCTATGAAGCCTCTAAGAGTACTATGAGTTTTACATAACTTGCCGATCACAAGGCCCCGCCTATACCTTTTACAACATATTCAAAAAAGAATGATATAGTCCACACACGACCCCGAGAGGAAATGGGGCTCACCAGAACTGCAGAAAAGATGAAGAGGAGGCACCACTAACGGCGGGCTGAGCAACATGCTATGGAACCACCTACATCCATTTAAAAGATGTAGCGCCCCTGAAAAAAGGGACGTTAGTACTGTTGAATAGTACTAGTATGTATGAACAAAGTTTATTCTAAGTAAAATAAAATAGTACACAATTGGAGGACAGTTAGGAAAACTACACAGATACCACATAAATATACAGAAAATCACAATAAAGATTTCACAGTTACTCATTTCAATTATTCATCTGTTCACATTTCACCCTTATTACTTCGTGTTGCGGCGTGCAACTCAATCCCATCGTACATTCACATTTCACCCTTATTACCTCTCCACCCTTATTACTTCATGTTGCGACGTGCAACCCGATCCCACCGTACATTCATATTTCACCCTTATTACCTCTCCACCCTTATTACTTCGTGTTGCGGCGTGCAACCCGATCCCACCGTACAATCACATTTGATAGCAACAACAACCAATCAATTAAATCATAGGTATTTTCATCATCAAGAACATAAGTGCATATCAACCCATAACTATGTTAAATCAAGGCACAATGATCCTTACCAAAAAGTGATTCATGTATGGTGTTGCCAAAATTGTTTTACTCAACTAATTCAATTCACAATTTCTATTCATCATTTGCCACACACACCCGTTAGCAATTAAATACATTCCCACATTAGGGTACATTAACAATCTTTCATTTATTAACACATAGTCCCATATCGACATATTTGAACATTTAACAAGCCTTACACATGATAGTCACCCTTCACAATCTCAATTAGCATGGTAATCAACTAAGAAAACCAGGGAATGAAATCTTACACTTCACCACAACTGGACAATCAATTCACATATGCTCAAGCAAGAAATTCTTACCGTGTCCTCGGACACCAATAAGGTGACTCTACAAAGATTAAAGTTTGCCATACATATCTCGAATCAGAATTCTCCCTTTAGTTTTTATCACAAATCACCAAACCGTCTAGCACCGTCAATCTATTCCACAATGTGACAAATTTCACTTAGAAATTTGGAACCATGAACATAACTCAGCTCATTTAGGCATTTAATCAAACACTATGTGGTCCCTTTGATTAATTAATCCCCTTTTTAGTGAAAGATTACTCTAACTAGCTTTCTTTTACTAGGTCATGGAAGATTATTCACATGCATGCAAGTATTATGTTTAATTCTCAAGAACCAACCTATGTGTGCTTCATTCTAACTAAAATCTGAGAATTAAAGGGAAATGGGGCGGGGACTTACCTCTTAGAGTGAAGCAGATGAAGATTACTTGATAATTTCTGGGCCTGAGTGACGTTTGAAGAATCAATTTGGTGAAGAAGATGACTTCTCTCTCTAGAACCCACTCTCACTTCTCTCTATTTTTGTTCAGATACCCATTAAAATGAAGGGGAGGGATGTTTTATTAAACTGGGGGTCAGGTGCGAAAATTAGAAATTAAAGAGCCCCGAAGCAGGAATGCGGTTAGGAATGCGATCGCATTCCTGCTATGTGGTCCGCATTCCTGTCGCATAGTTGGCCCTAAAATGGGCCAAAAATAAGACCGGACTTCCCAGATATGCGACCACTATGCGGTCCGCATACCTGTTATGCGATCGCATAGTGCGTCGCATAACCTCCTCTGCAAAAATAGAGGTGCAAGAATGCGACAGCTATGCGGTCCACATTTCCAAGATGTGATCGCATCTTGGGCCGCATAGCTATCCTCAAAATGGACAGAAGTCTGTCCATGTATTCGACCACTATGCGGTCCGCAACTTGTTATGCGACCGCATAGTGCGTCGCATAACAGCACAATTCTGGAAAATTTTATCTTTTAAGTCCCGGGGTACTTTTTACTCAAAAAGGTCCGTTTTTTAAGAATTTCTACAGTTATAACAACACAGGGACCTATTCGGGCATTATTTTAGACATAAAATTTTTATGGGTCTTTAAATCCTCCCCCACTTAAAATCATTCTTCCTCGAATGAGGATCGAGGAAATTCATTTTGGACAACACAATATGCTAACCCCCAATTTTCACTAACCCCGATATTTTTCTAAAAAGTTTGCCAGAGTTTCCTTTGTAATTAGGCCTATCTACCTGCCAGAGAGCCCCCGAACCACAACTTGCATATCATTTAACTACCACATGAATTGCACATAATTTAGCTTACTTCAAGGAGTTAGCACATTACCCAAATAATCACAATATGCACAAATAAGGCACAACTTGAGGAGTTACAATAGTAGGGCAATTAAGAGAGTGAAGTGTTCTTGCACAAAATTAAACACAAAGGTGTATTTGCTTAGAGATGGCAGTTCTCACGATCACTACTAGACTTATTCAAACAAATGGGGATATTTTTCTTTCATTTCACTTTCCGCTTCCCACGTGGCTTCCTCGACTTGCTGACTTCGCCATAACACTTTACCAGAAGCAATTTCTTTGTTTCTCAATCTACGGACTTGACTATCAAGAATAGCAACCGGAACCTCTTCATATGACAATTATTCATTAATTTCAATGGTCTCAACTGGCACGATGTCAGCTGAATCTCCAATTACCTTCTTTAACATGGACACATGCAACACTGGATGCACTAATGACATTCCAGGGGGGAATTTTAGCCTATACGCTACTTGTCATATCCTTTGAGCAATCCGATATGGCCCGACATACCTCAGACTCAATTTACCTTTCTTCCCAAACCGCATGACTCCCTGCATGGGAGACACCTTCAAGAATACCCAATCATCTACTTGGAACTCCAAATCTCTACGACGAACGTCCGCATAGGATTTCTGACGACTCTGAGCATTTTTCATCCTCTCCTGAATGACTCTAACTCTTTCCATAGCTTGATGCACCAGATCTGGTCCTAACAATTCCGCCTCACCAACCTCAAACCATCCGATCGGAGACCTACACCTCCTGCCGTACAATGCCTCAAATAGGGCCATCTGAATACTAACATGGAAACTTTTATTGTAAGCAAACTCTATAAGTGGCAAGTGATCATCCCAACTACCTTTGAAATCTAAAACACAAGACCGTAATATATCTTCAAGCGTCTGAATAGCCCGCTCCGCTTGACCGTCCGTCTGTGGGTGGAAAGTTGTGCTGAGATTTACCTGAGTACCCAAACCTTGCTGAAATTTCCTCCAAAAGTTAGCTGTGAACTGGGCCCCTTGATACGAGATAATAGAAACTGGAGTGCCATGGAGTCTGATTATTTCTTTGATATACAACTGAGCATACTGTTCTGCAGTATTGGTGGACTTGACTGGCAAGAAATGCGCCGACTTCGTGAGTCGATCCATTATTACCCAAATTGAGTCGAACTTGCGCTGAGTGCGGGGTAATCCTACCACAAAGTCCATATTGATCATTTCCCATTTCCACATCGGTATTTCCATAAGATGCATCAACCGACTGGGCCTCTGATGATCGGCCTTTACTTGCTGACAATTCGGACACCTAGCCACAAAGTCCGCCACACACCTCTTCATACCATTCCACCAATAAATCTCCTTGAGATCGCGATACATTTTCGTAGAACCTGGGTGAACATAATACCTGGAATTGTGAGCCTCTTCCATTACCCTCTCCCGGAGATCATCCACGTCTGGAACACTTAATCTCCCTTAACACCGCAATACACCGTCATCATTGCCGAGTAAAAATGCTGAAGTCTTGTGATTCAAAATTGCTTCCCTCAATTGTGCCAAAGCCGGATCCCTAAATTGCTTTTCCTTGACTTCTGTTACAAGCGAAGACTCCGCTCCATTATGCACCACGACATTCCCCTCATCTGAGGTCGAAAGATAGACCCCTAGACTGGCCAACTGATAAACCTCCCGAGCCAAAGGCCTCTGACTGGCTTCTAAATGTGCCAAGCTACCCATGGATTTCCGACTAAACTCATCGGCCACCACATTCGCCTTCCCTGGATGGTACAAAATATTCATATCATAATCCTTGAGCAATTCTAACCACCTCCGCTGCCTTAAGTTCAACTCCTTCTATTTGAATAAATACTGAAGACTCTTGTGGTCTGTGAACACGTCCACATGGACCCCATAAAGATAATGTCGCCAGATTTTCAATGCAAACACAACAGCTGCGAGCTCCAAATCATGCGTCGGATAATTCATCTCCTGATTCTTGAGCTGCCTTGAAGCATACACTATAACTTTACCACATTGCATCAACACACACCCCAAACCAACTCTCGAGACATCACAATAAACCACGAATCCATTTAAACCTTCTGGAAAAGTCAACACTGGTGCCAAAGTCAATCTTGATTTCAATTCCTGAAAACTCTTTTCACAAGCATCAGACCATTGGATTTCAACTACTTTCTGCGTCAGCTTAGTCAGTGGGGAGGCGAGGGTAGATAATCCCTCCACGAACCTTTGATAATACCCAACTAGACCCAAGAAACTGCGAATCTCTGTCAGGGTCATTGGTCTAGGACACTCCTTTACCGCTGCAATCTTTTAGGGATCAACCCGAATCGCTTCCCTGGAAACAAGATGGCCCAAAAAGATGACTGGTTCTAGCCAAAACTCACATTTTAAAAACTTTGCATACAACTGGTGCTGATGAAGAGTCTGCAGAACTGCCCTGATTTGATTAGCATGATCTTTCTGACTTCGCGAATAAGCAAGGATATAGTCAATGAAGACAATCACAAAGGAGTCAATAAACAGCTTGAAAACCCGATTCATAAGATCCATAAAAGCTGTTGGGGCGTTGGTTAGCCCAAAAAACACTAGAAATTCAAAGTGCCCATAACGAGTCCTGAAGGCGGTCTTAGGAATATCTTGCTTCCTGATCTTTAACTGGTGATACCCGGACTATAAGTCAATCTTTGAAATGAACCTATGTTGACTCAAGTCACTACATAGTTTTGAAGATTGACAAATGTCTGACCAGTTGAACCCGGTCCACCAGAGCACACATTCTTGAACTGAATAGCTGGCACATGAACCGTATATGCATATGAGATATTTATGATTATGACTTATCAATGAACCAAGAGATTGTCTCCTAATGCGAAAAGGTTGCAAACTGATGAGAGAATAGAAGTTGAATTCAGCAAGGAAAAGTAACAAAGGAAAGAAGTTGAGGTTTAATTCGAATTTCTTTCTCCCAGGAAGAGTTGAACTAGAATTGATCGACAAACTCAACTACTGACTCTATAAATACTCGAAGTATTTCTACTGGAATTTTTGGGACGCACAAGTACTGAAGTGAATCAAGATCTGAAAGCAAAATTCCCAGAGTTATTTTGCAAGCAGATTTATTGTGCGATACAAAGGCTACAGATCAGCTAGAAGAACCAGTTTCATCGTTTGTGTATTGAGTCTAGTTGATTGTAGTAGGAGTTTTAATATTGTATCTTTTCAGCTTTCTTAGAAGCAATTGTAATAGGTACACATTGTTCAAGTTAGAGTTAACTTGAAGCTTGTAGAAATTAGCTAGAGGCTAGTTGATACAAAGGGATTAGAGTTAGTCCTAGGATTACAAAAGAGTTTATTTTGTAAGTCCGTTTGGCTCAGAGTTTTTAGTGAAGAGTTTGAGCAAATCCTACTGAGGAGTAGGTCGTGGTTTTTTCACCTTTTGAGCCAGGTGTTTTCCACGTAAAAATCTCTGTGTTTTTACTTTACTGCTTTTATTATTCCGCACCAGTAGAAGTTGGAACACAAAGAAGAACCAGGTTCTTCTTGTGAGACAGCACTCGAAAAATTGGGTACCACACATTTAACCTATATTCTTGTGTGGTATTGACGTCTAAAACATCAATTGGTATCAGAGCAGGTTATCCTTGAAAAGGCTAACACCTTGGAAAAGATCAAAATGAGTGCACCACCTGGGAACTGGGAAGGTCAATCAACTGCAAGGCCACCACTCTTCAATGGCCAATACTACTCTTGGTGGAAGAACAGAATGAAGGGCACCTGATTGGAGAAGACTAAGAATTCTGGGACATAGTGACTGATGGACCTCTAGCTACAATGAAGAAGACTGCTGAAGGTTTGGATGTACCAAAGACTAGGGATGATTGAACTGCTGAAGACCTGAAGAAATGGGAGAAGAATTCTAAGGCCAAGAAGTGGCTAGTTTGTGGATTAGGTCCAGATGAATACAGCAGAATCCGAAGTTGCACCACAGCCAAAGAAATCTGGGATACTCTACAAGTAGCCCATGAAGGAACACCTCAGGTAAAGAGGTCAAGAGGTACTCTATTATACTCTCACTATGAAAACTTCACTATGAAAGAAGGAGTTCCTATCCAAGAGATGTATACAAGGTTCAAAACCTTGACTAATGAACTAAAGTCTCTTGGAAGAGTCATTCTTGAAGAGGGCAGGGTTGAGAAGATCCTAACAAGGGTCTTGCCAATTTCCTGGGAAAGCAAAATCACTGCTATCCAGGAATCCAAAAATATGGCAACCCTGAGATTGGATGAGCTGATTGGAAACCTCACTGCCTATGAACTCAGAAGGCAGGCAATGAAGATGGATGGATTAAAGAAGGAGAGGAGTCTAGAACTGAGAATCACCGAGGGAGCAAATCTGGAGGAAGATGAGTTGGCCATGATTACCAAAGAATTCAGAAACTTTCTCATGAGGAAGAAGGGCATTTCTAGAGGAGGAAACTACAACAAAGCAAAAACTCCAGAAAGGCCAACCATTGAGGGATGCTACAAATCTGGTAAGACTAACCATCTCATCAAAAACTGCCCCCAGTGGGAAGTAGAATGGAAAAAGGAGAGATATGAAAGAAGGAATAGGAAGAAGGAACTGGTCCAACCCAAGAAGACCACAACACAGGCTATGGTCACTGCTTGGGGGGAAAGTTCAGATGAGGAATCAGAAGATGGGGAGAGTAAAGATCAGGCGCTCATGGAAATTGGAGAATCTGATGAAGAACCACAGGTAAGCATTTCCCATCTTAAAAACAAAATAAAGTTCCTATCGAAGGAAAAACTCTTTGAGTTTCTACTTGATTTCATAGATGATTCTGAGGAAACATCCAAAGAGAATGATCAACTTTCTAAAGAATGTGCAATGCTAAAAGAAAAGTGCATGAACCTGGAAATCAGAGTCAGTGAATCTGAAAAGAAAAACATTGTCCTGTTGAACCAGGTTCATCCACTTGAGACTGAGGTTCTAGAATTAAAATCTGAAAACTTAAAACTGAGATTAGGATCCAGTAAAAAGGTTGTTGATCACTTTCATGTCATGTTAGAGGAAAATTTAGGAAAACTAAAAGATAAAATGTACTCCGAGGGTGAACAAATAAGATCACTCAAAGAAGAGCTTGGCAAGTCAAACATGAATTAGATAGAACCTGTAAATGGAATAAATTCTCTGATGCCTTGACATGGCTTCAAGAGAATCATAGTAGCAACCGGAGAGGGCTTGGTTTTGGGAGTCAATTGCCCAAGTGGGATCCCAAAAGCAAGTATCTCTCTCTTCCTGAAAATAAAATCTGCACCCACTGTGGTAAGACTGGCCACTACAAATATGAGTGTACTGCAAAAGAGCAGGGCAGTCGAAAAAATGAGAGGTTTGTCAACAAGAAAAACTGGCTACCAAATTGGGCCAAGAAAAATTTAATTCATCCATTCTCTCATAGAAAAAGACCCAAACTAGTTTGGTTTCTTAAAACTAACCCCTGATTTCCTTTGTAGGTACAAGTGAGAGGAAGTAGCCAAATTTGGTTTTTGGATAGTGGCTACTCAAATCATATGACGGGGACAAGGAACAATTCCTTTCACTTGAAAACCTCAAAGGAGGAAATGTCTCCTTTGCAAATGGAAAGAAAGGTCAAATTATAGGGGTTGGCAAAGTAGGTAAGGATGACACACGTTCCATCGAACATGTGTACTTGATAGATGGCTTGAAATATAGCCTGATCAGTGTGTCATAATTGTATGAGAGAGGTAACCTGGTTGCTTTCACTTCCACAAAATATTTTGTGATTAACTTGCTTACTGACAAGATTGTTTTGCATGGAAAGAGAATGAATAATATCTATGTCATAGACTTATCCACACTGTCTAAAAATGAACTCACTTGCTTAAGTGTTTTGTGATCCCCTCCTTAGGCACAAACGACTTGGACATGCAAGTCTAAATCAGCTTAACAAATTAGTCTATAAGGACTTAGTGGTGGGACTCCCTAACATTAAGTTCAAGGAAGACAAAGTTTGTGAGGCATGTGCAAGGGGGAAGCAGGTAAGATCCTCATTCAAAAGTAAGAAAATGGTCAGTACCACCAGGACGTTGGAACTGGTTCATCTGGATCTGTGTGGTCCAATGAGAACTCTGAGCAGAGGTGGTAAGAAACATGTGATGGTGTTAGTTGATGATTGCTCAAGGTTCACGTAGACCTTATTTCTGGCATCTAAGGATGAAGCATTTGATATGTTCATCACATTTGTTAAGAAAACTCAAAATAAGTTAGGAGATCAACTAGCATCAGTAAGATCTGACCATGGTACTGAATTTGAAAATTCTAAGTTTGCTGAGTTCTGTGATATACATGGTATCAATCACAACTTTTCTGCCCCTAGAACCCCACAGCAAAATGGGATTGTGGAAAGAAAGAATAGAACTATTGAAGACATGGCGAAGCTTGGACTGGTGAGAAGCAGTGAACACATTGAAGCAGCCATGAAAGATGGAACAAGTGATGGACCAGGTCCAACTACCCCAAGCAACATGACATGGGGAACTCAACATGTGAATCATGGCCCTGATCCTGTTCCAAAATAACAAAACAACATGGAACTATCAGAAGTGAACTACTAGTACTCAAACCACACAGATATCAAAGTTCTCACCCTCTTGAAAACATCATAACAGATTTGTCATCCGGAATCAAAACAAGAGCTTCCTTGAAAACTCTGTGTGCGTTTGATGCCTTCCTATCCTTAATCGAACCAAAGAATATTGGTGAAGCCCTACAAGATGCTGATTGGGTAAATGCCATGCAAGATGAGCTGAATAAATTTGAAAGAAGTCAAGTATGGCACTTGGTACCCAGGCCACTAGACAGATCAGTGATTGGCACGAAGTGGGTCTTCAGGAACAAACCCGATGAGGATGAAACTATTACAAGAAATAAGGCAAGACTAGTTGTTCAAGGGTATAGTCAAGAAGAAGGAATTGATTATGATGAGACCTTTTCTCCTGTGGCAAGATTGGAGGCAATCAGGTTTCTTATAGCATTTGATGCACATATGGAATTCACTCTCCATCAGATGGATGTTAAGAGTGCCTTTCTCAATGGATATTTGAAGGAAGATGTATTTGTCAAACATCCTCCAGGTTTTGAAAGCAAAGAGTCACGTGATCATGTATATAAACTTGACAAGGCCCTTTATGGTCTCAAACAAGCACCTAGAGCATGGTATGAGTGATTGTCAAAATTCCTGCTGGAACATGGGTACAAACGTGGCAAAATTGACAGTACTTTATTCCTAAAGGTAAAGGGGAAGGATCTTCTGATTTTGCAAATATATCTTGATGATATCATATTCGGGGCAACGACTGAAAAGTTTAGCAAGGAATTTGCTACACTAATGGGGAGTGAATTTGAAATGAGTATGATGGGTGAGCTAAACTTCTTCTTAGGGTTACAAATCAAGCAAAACCCACATGGAACAATGGTTCATCAACAAAAGTATGTGAAAGAACTCCTCAAGAAGTTCAAGATGGAGGATTCAAAGGAAATAGATACCCCCATAGGCACAACTACTAAATTGGATGTGGATGAACCTGGTTCATCCGTTGATCAGAAGGTATACAGAGGAATGATTGGGTCTCTACTATATCTCACTACCAGCAGACCAGATATTGTGTTCAGTGTGGGACTNAGGCAAATCCAAAGGAGTCCCACCTTACTGCAGTGAAGAGAATTTTGAGATATTTGAAAGGCACCACTGATTTGTGCCTTTGGTATCCTAAAGGTAGTAATTTCGACCTTGTAGGATATGCTAATGCTGATTATGCAGGTTTCCTGGTTGACAAGAAAAGTACTTCAGGCATGGCTCACTTCTTGGGCTCTTGCTTTGTGTCTTTGGCCACAAGAAACAAAATTCAGTAGCTTTGTCTACTGCTGAGGCTGAATATGTGGCTACAGCCTCTTGTTGACTCTAATTATCCCGGTTGACTCTAATTCCGTATTTTCGTTGGCATCACTAACGCTCATGGAGTCGGT
>ML280503.1:0-18438 GCA_005239495.1 Nicotiana undulata
ACAAAGAACAATTAAGACCGGGATCAATTAAATTGGGAACGGGGAAAGGATCATGTTTAACAGCCCATTTGGGTGGTGCATAGGTACTCGTCACCTCACCTATACACCACACCCATGCATTTCATATAGAAAACAAGTGGGGTGTCCTATTCCCTCAAGTCAAAGTTAGACCAAATCACTGCTCAATTACAACTTTTCCTTTAGAATCTTGCTCTAACTTGCTCGAATCTAATCATAATTAACTCAATATCATTAATTAATGCTAAAGAAACTAACTTTATTGAAAAATATAATTTTTCCTAAGTTTTTTATAAAAAAAAGTGAAAACCCGACCCGGGCCCGCTTGGTCTAAACTCGGTTCGGACCAAATTACGTTTACTCATTCACCCACGAACCCAAATATACAATTAGCTTAAAAATCCGACCTCAATTCGAGGTAAAGATTCAATTTTTATAAAATTTCCTAATTCTACCCAAACCCTCAATTTTTACCATGAAAAGTCTTAGTTTTTGATTTAAAAGTGATTAAACAACAATGAGTAATTGAAAGAGTAAAGTTTAGAATTGATTACCTATGACTTGGGGATGATATTTTTTGAAGGAATTTGTTCCTAGGGTTGTGGGGTTCGAAAATTTGAAGAAGAAGAAGTTTGCCCGTTTTATATATATTTTTCTGCCAGCTATTCTGCCTCGTTACTCATGCTAAAGGATTCTGAAACTCAATTTTTATGTCTCCAATGGATTTCTTGTGAAATTCTAATCACGTTAGGCTTTCGAATCACTCAATTTGATGTTATAATGAAGGAGATATGTAAGTTTTAATATTTGCAAATAGTGCAGATTTTTAATACGCGTCAGTGGCAATTTCATAATTAACCTGAAAACTCTGGCAACTTTAGTAAAATGACCATAAAATTCTTATCCGATTTTCAAATTCGATGATTCTTTTTGCTACGGGTCCGTAATTACAATACGGATCTAGTACTTCATTCAAAACATAAATCGAAGCTCATTTGTTCAATATGATATCATTTATGCTTGAAGAAACGACGTCGAAGCATAAGAAAGAACGAGCGCAACACATACCAAACCTATTTGAAACTCACCCGAGCCCTCGGGGCTCTAAACCAAACATGCACGCAAGTCTAAAAGCATCATATAGACTTTCTCGTGCGATCAAATCATGAAAATAACATGTAAAACTATGAGTTTTCTCAAAACTCATTATTTTCCTCAAGAACACTTATAGTTCATAACTTTTCAACAGGATGTCCGAATCACGTCAAACAAACTCCGTTTCTCACCAAATTTCGTAGACAAGGCTTAAATATCATAAAAAACCTGTATCGAGCTCTGGAACCAAAATACGGGCCCGATACCAATGGTTTCAAACGTTAATTCATTTCTTTTTTTTTCATTAATAATTCAACAAAATAATTTCTTTCAAAAATTTATTTCTAAGGCTTGGAACCTCGGAATTCAATTCCTGGCATACGCCAAAGTCCATATTTTAACGCGGACCTCCCGGGATCGTCGAAACATAGATCCGAGTCCGTTTACTCAAAATGTTGATTCAAGTAAACTAAAACCAAATTTTTAATTCTAAAATTTATTATTTCTTATATTTTCACATAAAAGCTATCCGGTTTCACGACCGAACTGCGCACGCAAATAGAGGTAGTTAAAATTAACATTTTTATGGCTAATAAGCCTAGAACGGAGTCTAAATTCATAAAATGACCCCTTGGGTCATCATAGATTTGGTTATTGGTCTTCCCAAACTCAATTTCTCTAGAAGTCATGTGTGTGATGCATGTCAGATTGGTAAACAAACCAGGAACTCTTTCAAAATCAAAGATATTGTGTCCACATCTAAGCCTTTACAATTGCTTCATATGAATTTGTTGGGACCTAGTAGAACTGCTAGCATAGGAGGAAACCGATATGCATTTGTTATTGTTGATGACTACCCACGTTTTACATGGGTGATTTTTCTATCTCACAAATATGAAGCTTTAAATTTTTTTGAGATCTTCTATAAAAGAGTTGAACGAGAAAAGGGATATCTTATTACAAACATTCAAAGTGATCATGGAGGAGAATTTGAAAGCAGAGCATTCAAAGATTTCTGCAATGATCAAGGATACACTCACAACTTCTTAGCCCCAAGACCACCTCAACAGAATGGGGTAGTATAGTGGAAAAACATAACTCTACAAGATATGACAAGAACTATGATACTGGAGTATTCATTGCCAAACCGCTTCTGGGAAGAAGAAGTAAGCACGACCTGTCACATTCTCAACACATGTATGCCTATCTTGAAGAACTCCATATGAACTGTGGAAAGGTAAACGACCCAACATAAGCTACTTCCACACTTTTGAAGCAAGTATTTCATCCACAACAATGGTAAGGAAAATCTTAGAAAATTTGATCCAAGAAGTGATGAAGGTATTTTTCTAGGATATTCCATAAATAGTAGATACTTTAGAGCCTATAATAAACGCACTTTATCTGTAGAAGAATCGGTACATGTAATATTTAATGAAAATAACACTTCGGCCGAGAAAGGAATTATTGCAGGTGATAAAGATCAAAATCAAGAAACAACTCAGCCAAGAAATCCTCAACAGTCAACTAACAAAGTAGACACCATCACAGAGTCGACTAATGAGATTAGCAACAGTAAATCAGAAGCAAAGATAAAGTCGACTACTCCTACGAGCATAACCCGTCTAAATGAATGGAGGAGTGAACCAGAGTATCCTCAAAAGTTTATCATAGAAGACCCAAGTAAAGGAATGAAAATTAGGGGAGCCCACGAGAAGAAGGAAAATTTAGCATTCATATTCCAGATTGAACCAAAGAAGATAGAAGAGGCTCTTAAAGACTCAATCTGGGTACAAGCAATGCGGAAGAACATGATCAATTTGATAAAAAAACTAAGGGTGGAAACTACTACCTAAGCCTGCAGACGTTACTGTAATTGGAACGAAATGGGTTTTCAGAAATAAGATCAATTTAGATGGAAATTTCATAAGAAACAAAGCCAGATTAGTAGCTCAAGGGTACTCGCAACATGAGGGAGTCAACTATGATGAAACCTTTGCACCAGTAGCTCGATTGGAGTCAATACAAAATTTTCTTGCATTCGCATCCTTCAAGAAATTCAGACTATTTAGATGGATGTCAAGAGTGCTTTTGTAAATGGTTTCATTGAGGAAGAAGTATATGTGAAACAACCTCATGCATTTGAAGACTCAAAGTTTCCATATCATGTGTATAAGTTGACCAAGGCACTATATGAAAGTAGACATTACACTATTCATCAAAAGATCATCTGAAGGTAGCCTTACTATTCAAGTTTATGTTGATGATATTATTTTTGGTAGTGATAACCCCCTGTTGTGCAAGGAATGGACAACTCTTATGCAAAGTGATTTTGAAATGAGTATGATGGGAGAGTTCACATTTTTCCATAGACTTCAAATCCAACAATTTGAAGAAGGAACTTTTATATGCCAGACGAAATATACAAAAGAGCTAATTCAGAAGTTTGGCATGAGCAATGCTAAATTGGCATGAGCCCGTCAACAAATCTCTATAAAGATGGAAAGGGAAATCCTGTTGATGAAACCAAATATCGTGGAATGATAGGTTCCTTACTTTACCTAACTTTCAGTCGACCAGATATTATGTTCAATGTTTGTAAATGTGCTAGGTTTCAGTCAGCTCCTAAGGAGTATCATTTGACTGCAATAAAGAGAATTATCCATTATCTCATTGGAATTATTACTCATGGACTATGGTATCCACGCTCTAACAATTTTAAATTAGAAGGGTTTTCAGATGCTGATCTTGCAGGTGACAAGGAAGACAGAAAAAGCACCAGTGGAACATGTCAATTACTGGGAAAATCCTTGATATATTGGAATAGTAAAAAATAGGGATCTGTTGCACTATCCAGTACGGAGGCTGAATACATTAAAATCAGATAGTGTTGTGCACGATTATTATGGATGTCTCATCAATTGCGTGACTATGAGCTATATTTTAAACCTATTCTAATATTTTGTGATAACTCTAGTGCTACATATCTTTCAAAGAATCATGTGCATCACTCTAGGGCTAGCATATAGACATCAAACATCATTTTATTAGAGATCATGTTCTCAAAGGAGATGTAGAATTATCTTTTGTTTGCACTACTGATCAATTAGCTGATATTTTTACCAAGCCGTTACTAGAAGATATGTTTTGTCTTTTAAGATATCTACTTGGTATTATATCTCTTAATTATAAAAATTAGGACCTATTTGACATTTTTAAATTATTGCATGCCTAATGTTCAAATTTTGTTTGTTTGTACTCATTTGTGTACCGCCTACGTTTTCCCTCTCTTTTCACATCAATTGCAGCTTTCAATAAAAGGAAAACCAATCATCGTGACCCTTCACTGACACCCTTTCCTTTCTTGTACCCAACCGTCAAAACTTCACCTTTTTAATCTCTGAACCCCTCTTCTCTAACCCCATCGTCTCCGTCACTCAGAAACCCTCTTCAGAAACCCTTCAAACTCTGTCCAAGCAGTTTCTCCCATGGCTAAACACTCCAAAACTCCTTCTGCCTCCACCAGAAAGAGTACTCGTTCCAGAGGAAAACCCTCCTCTCAGCCTCCAGAACTCGTAGACCTAGGATCTGACCACTCCGAAAGATTTGCCTCATCTCACGCAGAACATTCAAATCACTCTCACTTAGGAGAAAAATCCCTAGGAAAAAGGATGATCACGGCCAACTATGCCTTATAAAAAGGACAAAGCGGTCGCTGCAAATATAAACAGGTTTAAGTCCGGAGTCGAATCCACATGGAACTAACATATTTACTACAACTCTTAGTAATTCTAATTTCAAGCTCAGATAATTTCCGGATGCAAGATTTTATGAATAACAATGGAATTTATTTAGCTAAGGTAAACTAACAATAAAACTAGCAATAAACAAGATTGAAGATGAATTCAAGGGTATAAAGATCTAGGGTATTGATTTTCCCAATTGCCGGATTAATTCTTTACTCTTTAGCTATAATCTCGCCGTAATACTCAATGAGGATTATGACTTTTGGGCTATCATAATTTTCTCTCGATCAATTACGATAATTTACTAGAAGCATTCTCTCGAACTACTCTAGCTACAATTTATACAACTCAGAATTATCCCACCAAAGTTTCGTTATTTCTAAACCCACTTTTATATTCAAGAAATTAATCTCTTCAACTACCCAAAAGTGGTGTTGTTAAACAACTATATAACCAAGTATTCTTTCTCAAGCAACAAAGACAACTAGACACGATTAATCAAGGTACAATTCAATTAATCACCATACAAAACGTAGTTGAGCAATCATAGAACAAACACGGCTCAATTATATCAAAATAGAGTTAAACTTTAATCCAACAATTGGTTCCACCAACCCTAGATTGAATGTTTAGCTACTCATACTAAAACAACACAAAGAAATAATATGGTTCATGATTCACAATTAATGGTAAAAAGAAGAAGAAAGAAAAACTCGAAAGATGGCTTGATCTCCTCTCACTTGTTCTTGCCTCCAATTGAGTCTAAAACAAGACTAAACTGACTTTTGGGCGAGTTTTGGGTTCTTATAGGTTTATCTTAATTGCCCAGGAATTTACACTTTAGCCCCTAATTTTTTGCGCTGCTAAAACCCCGACCGCGGTCTCAACCGCGAACTCGACCGCGATCGTGCACTAACATTCTGTTTTGAGACGCAATCCATGCGTTTTACAGTTTTCTTTGCTCTTTTTCATCCGGGCTATCAATTATTGGACTTATATGTACATAATTGACTCCAAAACGCTCATTATCTTCCTCCTTGCTCGGAGTGAGCATAAAATTCTCAATTAGAGCATTTTGTTATCTTTTATCATTAAACATGAGTATAAATATCGTCTACATTGCATAATATAGGCTGCTATCAACACCCCACACTTAAACCGTTGCTCGTCCTCGAGCAACAAAACCACACTCTACAGGCCTAACCTCACCGGGCAACTTCCCTACTCATCATACCAGGAATATTTCACAATGGCCAACTACATTAGCGTAACATCCACACCTCAAGAGTGGACTCTCTTTGTCTCTCTAGCCGCGCGATGTCCCTAACCAGCTCACTTACTCTAAGTCAGAGGTCTCGACTTACCTCCCTTTCATGAATCAAGTGCCTGCTCACAATAAAAGAGATTTATTTCATAATCAATACAATTCGCACACACCGAGGACTTCAAGTAAACAAGATTCGCTCACTCTCAGAAAGAACATTCTTTTGCCACAGAAAACACACCAATTGCTTGCCCCTAGTGTACTACTCTACTAATCGAGCTCATTCAGTCTAGGATCAATTAGAACTTTATTTGGATGTAATGTAGTTGTGGGTCAGGTAGGATACATTTGGATATAGTAGTGACTACACCTCCCTAAGCACTTTAATACATATATTTCAATATTCAAGCCCATGCTTATGTCAAACCACAACTCCACCTTTACATCTATATGTCATACCCCAGATTTCTTTAAGCACAATTATATCAAAAACCACCACCATCACAGACTTATTCTCTCTTTTGTTTTTTCCAATTCTGGTGGCTTTTAGTATTATTTTTCAACACATTGCACCTTTATCCTTATTTCCTCAGTTCCACTCAAAAGCCCAACCAACCACCCCCCCACTTTAACCTTTACATATTTCATCATAATTTAAGTGCTTATAAAAGGTGATAGGGTTCAAATAGATGAACAATTCAAAAATTGGGTAAGGCTTGTAATGTGGCTACCAAAGAACAGGATTACAGGCTCAAAGGGGTTAACTATGGTCTATAGCAATGAAGTGGGCAGACATGTATAGATATGGTTCAACAAAGAAATGCCTATATCACTTTCTAGACTAAATAAGACTACCATTTCGCTTTGCAAACACACAGGGCAAGTTCTGGGCATTAAATGTTAGCACATAATACACAAAGTCTCACACACATATGGAACATGGCCCAATCCAGTTTGGATCATCAGACACTCCGCTCAGGGTACTTAAGACAAATCAAGAACACACATTTTAAGGCTTTCTCGCAAGAGTCAACCCATGAGCCTAAGTGTCACACTAAGGTAGTCTATATTCAAGGCACCATGAAGTTAAGGGATCCTATTTCAATTCATCCACTTGCCCATAAGTTCCTAACTAGAAATAAAAAACTAACTACACCCGGTTCAAATAAAACCCTTGGAAAAGAACTGTGGTTTGAAGAAAAACCAAGAGGGAGTTGATACACTACTACAAAACCAAAATCTTTTTTTTTTGTGTTCGACTTTAGTCCCTCAAGAAACCCGTCGAGTGGTGTCCATCGTCGGGCCAAGTCGAAGTTATCTTAACACAAGAATTACAAAATCAATTATATACATGTGCAACAACAACATGAAAATCATCCCCCACCCCACACTTAAGAAATTGGCATGTCCCCATGTCAAAGAAATTAAAGTAGAGTAAGGTAAGGGGACTTCCCTGGTACTCAGTCCTGGCCGGAGACAGTGCCAGGATCGAGGTGACAAGCTTGTCCCAGCGCCCTCAGCCAACCCATAATCTTCTTTTCAGACTTTTCACTTTGAGTAGCCAGAGCATCAACTCTAGTACCTTGGTCAGTGACCAACGTGCGCAACCCAGCCATTTCCTGCTCCAAAGCTGTCAGACTGGTACTTCGGCGGGCATGAGATGGGATTGCCTCATAAAAAATCTATACCTGTGGGGGTGAGGCATGCATTTCCCCCTCCTGACCACCACCACCATCATCATCCGACTCCTCCGAGGTGTCATCATGAACAGTTCCCGGTACCACCAAGTCTTTCCCGACGGTTATTTTGCTTGCCCGGAATGCGACTTCCTTTGGCACCATCCCATCCAACGTTGGGGTTTGCAGGAACTCTTTCCGCTATGGACAGTCTGGTGACCAGAGAAGGAACGTAGAATCCATACTTCTTCTCGGTTGAGCGGATGAAAATTTCTTCCTGGATAAGCCAGGCCACATCGAAATCGTGGCCATTTACAAAACACCATATCGCTGCTGCCCTAGGTCCATTTACATCAGTGGTATTGCTCGATGAAAGCAGACGACTGTTGACGACGGTAAGCCAACACTTTGCCTCCCAAGTGAGGGATGAGGAGTTCAGGATGCTCCTAGGTGTAATCCATACTAAGTCCTTGTCGGGCACACAAATGGTTTGAACGAATAGGTTCCAAGTGACAAGATTTTGCTGGTATGTCTGGTAAAAATCTTCAACCCGGTCAAAAGCTAGAAACCTATACACTCGTCTGATGGCCTCGAGTGAATCATTCACCCTGGTTTGGCGCACCGTGACAACCCGATTCTTATGTTCTGAGCAATTAGCATAGAATGCTCTAACAAACATCATACTGCCATCCTCCGGCTCCTCAAAGAAGATTTCAAGCTAGCGCCTCATCAATTCATGGTACATGTTTGGGAATTCCACCTGGAGAGACGCCCTGTCAATGGCTCTTTTAACCACAGGCTTCTTTGATGCCTTCTCACTAAACCGCTCTTGAGCTTTTTTGGACACAAACCTGCTATTGTCAAATTGGCCCGAACTAGCTTTTTCCCGAGCTCTAGAAGAACCTCTCGGTCCACTGGCCGAGGATCCTGTGGCAGGTTCTTCCTGGAGGGATTCATGAAACATGAAAAAACAAGTGCCACTATTAGTAAGGGTGTGAAGTATGTGAATCCAGGGCGATTACTCATACTTCACCCGCACCGTGGTCACAATAGCATTTAAAGCTCGTTGGGCGATTCAACAAACACCTAGTGTGCATATGGATACAATTTAGCACAAATAACCTCATGGAGTTACAAATCCTCCCAAGTCAACCAAAATGGCCTCACACACCCATCTCTACCATAATCTACCTCTAAAACAAGAAAGACATGATTTTTTTTTACCATTCTATACACTAGCAACTAAAAAGAAGAAACAATTCATCTAAAATCTTCATAAAAATCTGAAATTAAAACTACAAAAGAAAAGAAATTAAGAAAGAAGAGAGAAGTCATGACTTACTTGAGATCCTTGAAACGATGTAGGTGAGAGCTTTGTTAATGGAGAGAAGAGGAAGAAGGAGAGATTTTTCTTTTAGAGGAAGAAAATGGAGAAGAGGGGGCGTGAGTTTGGGGATTTTTGAGGGGCAGAGGGAGAATTAGATTAGGAGTGGGGGAAAGGAAATAGGGAAAGTGGGAGGGGTGGGCGGGTGCTATATGTTTAGTGGGATTTAGGAAAAGAAAAGAAAAGAAAAAATAAAAAAAATTACTTACCTGCATCTCGCCTCGACCGCGCCCAGCTTCGCGGTCGCGTCCGCGGTCACGGACGCTGGGCAGAAACCCGTTGCCACACTGCGTCCGGTCCGCGGTTGGGATCGCGGTTGCGGACCCCAAATAGAATCCCATCGAAACACCACGCCCAGGCCGCGGTCATGGACCTGAGGTAGAAACTCTCTTAATCACCGCGTCCAAGTCCGCGATTGGGACCGCAATCGCGGTTCGACACTTCACAAAATTTTTATGTTTTCTTCAATTTTGTTACCTCTTTGGGGTTAGCTTTTGACCCCGAATCCTCCCTATGTGCACAAAGATTTCCCTGCACACTAATAGCCTGGTTAGTATCATTCACATTAAATACAACAACAAAACAAAAGAAGATCATGGGTTGCCTCCCAAGAAGCGCTTGATTTAACGCCGCGACACGACGAAGGCTCTGATCATCACTTCTCATTCGTGTACTGGGGCTCTTCTAAAGTTATGACCACTCTATCCCCTTTTTCTTCTGCCATTCCAAGGTAATGTTTCAACCTTTGCCCATTCACCGTGAACTTGTTTGTCCCATCTTCTGATTCAATCTCCACAACTCCACTTGAGCACATTTGCACCACTCTGAAGGGTCCTGACCATCGGGACTTCAACTTACCCGGAAACAACCTCAATCTTGAGTTGTATAATAACACTAGATCCCCGAGTTTGAAGTTCCGATCCAAGATGTTCTTATCATGCATTAGTTTCATCCTTTCTTTGTATAGTCTCGCACTCTCGAATTCCTGGAACCTGAATTCCTCAAGCTCATGCAACCTAGTGACTCTATTGGTGCCCGTTGTCTCCATATCTAAATTCAGCTGCCGCAATGCCCACAATGCTTTATGCTCGAGTTCTACTGGAAGGTGGCATGCCTTTCCAAACACCAACTTGTATGGTGACATACCAATTGGAGTTTTGAAGGCTGTGCGGTACGCCCACAATGCATCATCCAGCTTTTTCGCCCAATCGATCCTTGTTGCATTCATTGTTTTTGTAAGGACACTTTTAATATCCCTATTGGAAACTTCAACTTTCCCGCTTGTTTGTGGGTGGTACGGTGAGGCTACCTTATGGAGAACTCCATACTTTTCCAACAGGCGTGCGAATGCTCTATTGCAAAAATTGGAGCCACCATCACTGATTATATCTCTTGGGGTGTCAAAACATGTGAAGATGTTTTTCTTTAGGAAACTTGTCACCCCTTTTGCATCATTGTTTGGGAGAGCCACCGCTTCGACCCACTTGGAGACATAGCCAACTGCAACCAATATATATTTGTTACCGTATGAGCTGACGAATGGCCCCATGAAGTAGATCCCCCACATGTCAAACACCTCCACCTCTTGATTTGTGGTCATTGGCATCTCATGACAGTGGGATATGTTGCGTGTCCTTTGGTATTCATCACAACGTTTGACCCAAGTATGGGCATCCTTGAACATTGTAGGCCAATATAATTTTGATTCCAACACCTTTGCTGTTGTCCGGATTCCTCCAAAGTGTCCACCATATGGTGAAGCATGGCAAGCCTGAAAAACAGAAGGTTGATCTTTCTTGGGGATACACCTCCAGATCATGATATTAACACATATCTTAAACAGTAGAGGTTCATCCCAGTAATAGGAACGACAATCACGGAAGAACTTTTTATTTTGAATTGAGGAGATATCATAAGGTAAAATACCACTGCTAAGTAATTAGCAATATTAGCATACCATGGTGTCTCCTCCATTGTCACCGCAAGTAACTGATCATCTGGAAATGTCTCGGTGATATCTTCAACCTCCATTCTATTTTCTGCCCCTTCCAACCTCGAGAGGTGGTCTGCCACTTGGTTGTCCGTCCCCTTTCTGTCACGAATTTCCAGGTCGAATTCTTGTAGCAATAGAACCCATCGAATCAAGTGTGGTTTTGACTCCTTCTTTGCTATCAAGTACCTAATTGTTGCATGGTCAGTATAAACAATAACTTTTGTGCTAATTAAGTACGACCTGAATTTGTCGAAGGCAAACACTACATCAAGAATTTCCTTTTCCGTGACAGTGTAGTTCAGCTGTGCACCACTAAGCGTCCTGCTTGCATAGTAAATTGGGTGCATCATCTTATCCTTGCGCTGCCCCAAAACTGCTCCTATAGCATAATCACCGGCGTCGCACATGAGCTGGAATGGTTGCTCCCAGTTGGGTGCAACAATGATGGGTGCAGTCACCAATCTCTTCTTCAGCTCCTCAAAGGCTAACCGACAATCATTAGAAAACACAAAGGGCTGGTCGTTTTCAAGTAACTTACATAAGGGGTTAGCAATCTTAGAAAAATCCTTAATGAACCGCCTATAGAACTCGGCGTGCAAACTTCTCACTGCCTTTACCAAAGTGGGTGCTGGAAGCTTCTCAATCACATAAACATTGGCATGGTTGACTTCAATTCCCTTTTTGGACACTCTATGCCCCAACATTATTCCTTCTTGTACCATAAAATGGCACTTCTCCCAATTCAGCACCAGATTTGTCTCCACACATCTTTTGAGCACTCTCTTTAGGTTGTGAAGACAATCTTCGAATGAATCCCCCATCACGGATAAATCATCCATAAACACCTCCATAATGTCCTCAACCAAGTCAGTAAAAATGGCTAATATGCATAGTTGGAATGTGGCTGGTGCATTGCAGAGTCCAAATGACATTCTCCGAAAGGAAAACATGCCATACGGGCAAGTGAAGGCCGTTTTCTCTGTATCTTCTGGGGCTATTGAGATCTGGTTATACCCCGAGTATCCGTCCAAGAAACAGAAATGGGATTGCCCAGCTAACCTGCCTAACATCTGGTCAATGAAAGGCAAGGGGAAATGGTACTTCCCGGTGGATGAGTTCAGTTTCCGATAGTCCATGCAAATCCGCCACCCTGTGACTGTACGAGTTGAGATCAACTTGTTCTTTTCATTCTGTACGACCGTCATTCCTCCCTTTTTCGACACACACTAGACAGGACTGACCTAATTTCTGTTAGAGGTGGGGAAGATGATGCCCGCATCCAGCCACTTGATCAATTCCTTCTTTACGACTTCCTTCATATTTGGGTTCAGCCTTCGTTGATTTTCCCTGGAAGGTTTGTGCTTCTTTAAAAGAATCTTGTGCATGCAGAAGGCTGGGCTGATACCCTTTATGCCTGCCATGGTCCAATCGATGGAAGTCTTGCATTCTTGCAACACCTGCAATAATTGTTCTACCTGCGCAGCTAGCAAACCAGATGATATAATAACATACAAAGTAGAATTGGGACCCAAGTAAGCATACCTGATGTGGGCTGGAAGCTGTTTCAAGTCTAGTTGTGGTGGTTCCTCTATTGATGGTTTTGCAGGTGGTGTCACTCTCTCTTCTAAGCGAAGGGGCTCGAACTGAGGTTCCCTTTTCCAGAATCCTTGACCCTCGAGGGCCATGACCCACTCTGCCAATTATTCACCGTCCATCTCTTCTAAATTTGTCAAGCAGGCTCCCATGGATCTTTGACATTAAGGGTCTCATCCTCTTCTTGCAGTATCACATCCACGGCCTCCACTAGTGAGCAGTTTGCATATTCACTGGGTCTCCTCATGGATTGTTGAACGTTGAATATTACTTCTTCATTGTTCAACCTCATTTTTAGTTCTCCGGTCTCAAAATCAATCAATGCTCTCCCAGTGGCTAAGAATGGACTTCCCAAAATGATGGGTATATCTTCATCTACCTGGAAGTCCAGAATAACAAAGTCTGCAGGGAATACAAATTTCCCCACTTGCACCAGAACATCATCAAGAATTCCTGTCGATCTTTTAACCGTGCGATCAGCTAGTTGCAGCAGCATCGAGGTCATCCTAGCTCTACCAATGCCCAGTTTTGTATAGATTGACAAGGGCATCAAGTTTATGCTGGCTCCCAACTCACACAATGCTTTTGCAAAATCATAACTCCCAATAGTACACGAAATAGTGAAGCTACCTGGATCAAACATCTTTTGGGCCATAGGTCTTGTCATTACAGTGTTATAGGTCTGTGTTAGAGTTACAATAGACAGGTCGTGGAAGTCAAATTTCCATGACATCAGGTCCTTCATCATCTTTGCATATCCTAGAATTTCCCTCAAAGAATCCATCAGTGGAATATTCAATTGAATCTGGCGAAGCATCTCCATGAATTTCCTGTATTGATCATCTTTCTTTTGTTTTGCCTATCTCTGAGGGAATGGTGCAGGAGTCACTCTTTGTCCACTGCTTGTTGGCTGTTCTTTGTTGGAAGCTTGTGGCACAAGAGGTACCACCTGTTCTGAGACTTGTTCACCCTTTTTTGACGTACCCTTGTCAACCTCTGCCTGTTTAACTACCACTTCAGTGAGCTCTGCTGATTCATCTGCCTCTAATATAGCTGGAGTGGCTGGCGGAGTCTCTCTTCTAGATTGAGCAACTCCTTGCTCTCTGTCTAATCTCTCCCATTCCGGAGACTTACTGCCATTAGCTGATTTGGGTTTTGCTCTTTTGGGTTAATATTTATGTCTGCCGGCAATGTTCCTTGGGGCGATTGTTTAAGGCCATGGACAGCTGTACCAGTTGAGTTTCAATGCCTTTAATTGCTCAGTCATGTGCTGCCAACCGTTCCTGCATCTTACCATTTGTTCCAATGAGTTGCTGCAGCATGCCCCTGATTTCTACCATGTTGTTATCTTGATGCTGATAAGGTGGTTGGTATGCCAATTGTTTCCGGTGATTCTGTTGGTAGCCTGTTGCCTTTGATACGGCACCACTTGGCCTTGTGGTCGTATACCTCCGGGCTGTGGCATGTTGGGTCTGTACTACTGGTTTGGTGATGGCCCCCATTGTTGTCCTCCTTTTCTCTGACCCCCAAAATTCTTGACATAATTCATGTCTTCTCTGAACCCCTGGTTTTCATTCTCTCCACTCCATGAGCACACAAAAGACTGGTTTATGCACGGGGTACACAATCCTCCATTAGTTGTATCAACAATATGCACTTTCTTTGTACCCATCTCGTCAATATTCTTTGTCAGTATGCTCATCTAAATCATGAGCATGGCTATGCTCTCTGCATGTGAATTGTTTTGGGTCAAGAGGAACATAATGCACTATTGGTGTCAGGGTCGTACCTTTAGTCATCCAGCCTGAATTCTGAGTCATCTTATCGAGAAGAATCTTGCACTCTGTGAATGTCTTTCTCAGAAATGCATCCCCAGCTGAAATATCTACATTGGCTTTCAAATTGTCTGCCAAACCCATGTAGAATCTCTGTCCAAGCATCTGGTCTGGAATGCCATGTGTCGACACTTCACTAGCATCCCTTTGAACCTCTCCCATGTTTCCTACAATGTTTCAGTAGGTTTCTGCTTGTACTGCAATATCTCATCAATTTGCGTTGCAGTCTTGTTGGGAGGATAAAACTTGTTTAGGAACTGCTTGACTAATTCCTCTCAAGTGGCAATGGAGTTTATTGGGAGCAAATTCAGCTAATTCTAAGCCTCTGCAGTAATAGAGAACGGAAACAATAGTAGCTTGATGGCTTCCGGGGTCACATTCGGCTGCCTTTGGGTCACACATATTGACAAGAAATTTTTCAGGTGTTATTGTGGATTTTCAATGTGTGACCCGGAGAACAATCCTTTATTCTGCAATAGATGCAACATGTTGTTGGTGATCTAGAATGTCTCCGCTTGTATTTGGGGCACAACAATGGCGGTGGCCAGGTTGTCAGTAGTTGGCTATGCCCAATCATAAAGAGCAGCTTCTGGCACAATAGGTGCCACCAATCCATTATTCGGATCAACACGGTTGTTCCGATTGTTTGCATCGGCGTCATCCATGTTGTCCATTTCAATTTCGAGTTGGTGTTTTTGTTGTGAGTGTTTGTTCTTCTTGTTGGCACGGTTTAATGCCCTGAATGTTTTCTCGGGGTCTGAGAGTCCTTCACAAAGTTCACTAGTCCGCGAAGAGCTTCTAGGCATACACTTGAGTCACAAGAGAGTTCAAACGTGACAACTTCAATGGAAAAGTTTTTAACACTGTAGAAAATTGATCTAAACTAAAAATCCTAGAAATTCTTCTACGTTGTAATAAATAACACTGTTATTCCCCTAGCAACAACGCCAAAATTTGATCACTCCCAAATATGCCTTATAAAAAGGACAAAGCGGTCGCTGCAAATATAATCCGGTTTAAGTCCGGAGTCGAATCCACATGAAACTAACCTATTTACTACAACTCTTAGTAATGCTAATTTCAAGCTCAGATATATTTCGGATGCAGGATTTTGATGAATAATAGTGGAATTTATTTAGCTAAGGTAAACTAATAATAAAACTAGCAATAATCAAGATTGAAGATGAATTCAAGGGTAGAAAGATCTAGGGTATTGATTTTCCCAATTTTCGGATTAATTCTTAACTCTTTAGCTATAATCTCGCCGTAATACTCTATGAGGATTATGAGTTTTGGGCTCGATCAATTACGATAATTTACTAGAAGCATTCTCTCGAACTACTCTAGCTACAATTTATGCAACTCAGAATTATCCCACCAAAGCTTCGTTATTTCTAAACCCACTTTTAAATTCAAGAAATTAATCTCTTCAATTACCCAAAAGTGGTGTTGTTCAACAACTATCTAACCAAGTATTCTTTCTCAAGCAACACAAGGCAACTAGACACGATTAATCAAGGGCTCATTCAATTAATCACCATACAAAACGTAGTTGAACAATCATAGAACAAACACAACTCGATTATATCAAAATAGAGTTAAAACTTCATCCAACGATCGGTTCCATCAACCCTAGAATGAATGCTTAGATACTCATACTAAAATAACACAAAGGAATAATATGGTTCATGATTCACTATTAATGGTAAGAAGAAGAAAGAAAAACTCTAAAGATGGCTTGATCTCCTCTCACTTGTTCTTGCCTCCAATTGAGTCTAAAACAAGCCTAAACTGACTTTTGGGCGAGTTTTGGGTTCTTAAAGGTTTAGGTTAATTGCTCAGGAATTTACACTTTAGCCCCTGAATTTCTTCGCTGCTAAAACCCCGACCGCGGTCGTGCACTGATATTCTATTTTTGAGCCGCATTCCATCGCGCCCTGGTCCGCGGTCGCGGACCTGGCTTTTACAGTTTTCTTTTATTTTCTTTTCTCTTTTTCATCTGGGCTATCATTGATTGGCCTTGTATGTACATAATTGACTCCAAAACTCTCTTTATCTTCCTCCTAGCTCGGAGTGGCTCTTGCAAAGCATAAAATTCTCAATTAGAGCATTTTGTTATCTTTAATCATTTAAATATCAATAAAGTATGGTTAATTTAGAGTATAAATAACGTCTGCATTGCATAATATAGGCTGCTATCAAAGGCCCATGGAAGACCCTCCTGAATCCCTTACCCCCTAAGAAATCCAAAATAAACTTCTCAAGCTCCTTAAAGTCAGACCTCAATTTATGGGATACCCCAAACAAGGATTTCTTCATTTCCCTAAAAGACAAGCCCATTGCTCATGGTAGAGTAGTTGATCTTGACGTCATGGAAACCCTCAATTGTAAGGTAAATGATCTTTTTGTCTTTCAAGGTTGGTCAAAATTTCTCTCTTTACCCCATCCTAAAGTTTTTGAATCCTTAGTTAGAATGTTTTATGCAAATCTTCTGTGATGACCCAAAAGGTCATCTTATGTAATTTAATCTATATTTGTGTTCCGAGGCTCCGAGAGCCTCCGTTAGTCTCACCTCAATATGCATGCGCAACCCGGGTGTGTAGCCGGGAAGCTATTATGTGAAAATTTGATAAAAATGAGTTTTGATAATTAATAAATGAATATAGTTGACTTTGGTCAATATTTTTGGTAAACAGACCCGGACCCGTGATTCGACGGTCCCGGAGGGTCCGTAGAAAAATATGGGACTTGGGCATATGCTCGGAATCGAATTCCGAGGTCCCAAGCCCGAGAAATGAATTTTTAAAGAAAATTGTTTTCTAGAAATAATAAAGGATTTTGAAAATGAATAATTATGTGAAAACCGTGTTACCGGATCCGTATTGTGGTTCCGGAGCCCGGAACAGGTTTAATATATATTATTGGTCTTATCTGTAAAGTTTGGTATAAAACGGGCGTGAATTGAGTGGTTTCGGATAAAAAATGAGGTTTTGAGGTTTTAAAGAATTTGAAATGCGACTTGGAAAGTGGTGTTATGTTCCCGAGGTCCGAATGAGATTCCGAGACCGGGAATAGTTTCGTGGTTTCATTTATAAGTTGTCCGTAAAGTTTGAAGTCGTTCCGAGCAGTTTAGGTCGGTTCGACGTATTGAAGCGAATTCTAGAATCTTAAAGTTCTTAAGTTTGACTAATTGGGTTTAGAGGTTAATTCGATGTTTTTGTTGATATTCTCATGATTTAAAAGCTTGAACAAGTTCGTATGATGTTTCGGGAGTCGTGTGTGNGTGCGATCGCATATGCACATCCGCGATCGCACATCATTAGGCTAGTGGGGGCAAAGCTTACTCTATGCGATCGCATATAGTTGTCCGTGATCGCATAGCTTCGTGCCTGGGGGGTAGTCTGTTGCACTATGCGACCACATAGCATACTCCGCGATCGCATAGTGTATTAGGTGGGTAAGGGCAGCTGGAGGAAAATACCCTGTGCGGTCGCTATTTCACTTGTGCGATCGCATAAGGTGGAGCTCGTGTACCTGTGCGATCGCATTAGCCCTTCCGCGATCGTAGTTCACCCAGCTTTGGTCTCTATGCGATCGCATTCCTATCTCCGCGATCGCATAGGCTAATTTTGGCCAGTTATTTCATTGAGTCCCAAAATAGACCCATTACGGGATTTTCATATTTTCATCACTTTCTCCTTCCTCCAACCTCCATTGACGAACCCCAAGCCAACTTTTTCTCCATTGCTACTCGGGTAAGCTTCGTAACCTTGTTTTCTTCCATTATCCATCACTAATCACTAGAAACCTAGGCTTAAACTCATGAAATCAATT
>ML280504.1:1650-65645 GCA_005239495.1 Nicotiana undulata
AGAGTGATTGTGAGGTTGCCTGATGGGCAGAGTGATTGTGAGGTTGCCTGATGGGCAGAGTGATTGTGAGGTTGCCTGATGGGCAGAGTGATTGTGAGGATGCCTGATGGGTTGATACTGAAAAATATTGTTACGAGAAATGATTATGGCCCGAGGGGCAGTTTTATGAAAGGTTTTACTAAGTTTTCAAACTATGATTTACTTTGTTTTCACACTGGTTTTACTGAAAATTTTACTGAAATATACTGATATTGCACTTGTTTCAAAGGTTTTCTGGAAACTGATTTCGAACTCATTATTTGATGAATGATACGTGGTGACTTGGTGTTTTACTGGTTTGTGAAATTGTGTACATGTTCTGTGTGTTTATATTACTCAGACTGTGATTTATTTTCATTACTACTGAGTTGGCGTACTCATAAAGACTCCGTGTGCCTCTGTGCACAGATCTAGGTACTAGCTCGCAGCAGTAGCTGACGCAGGTTCGATAGCAGCATTCACGGGAATTTCGAGGTAGCTGTCCAGCATCCACAGCTTCTCCATTTCCCTTCCTTATTTAGTTTTAACATTTGATTCAGAGACATATATCATAGTTTTAGCATAGTTAGATTTAATTATTCATAGATGCTCATGACTATTGATACAGTTCTTGGGAGGTTGTTTAGAATATTACGGGGACGCTAAGACTTAATTATATTATTTATGCTATGGTTGCATGCTTATTATTTAATTGTGAACTATTATAATTGAATAAACGCGTAGTAAGGTGATGTTTGGATAGCCTAATTCCACGATAGGCGCCATCACGGCCTGTTAGGAATTGAGGTCGTGACACACCCTTCATTATAATTAAATTAATTTTATTTTATTATTTATCTTACCTTTTTATATGTCGTATTATAATTTTTTTATAATATTACAAGTTTATTCTTCATATTGCTGGCGTGTGATATCATAAAACGACGACAAACGAAATAATCTACCCAAACATTATATTCATCAAATAATACAATACGATACGATACATTAAGAAACTATACCTGAGAACCATCCAAAGTATTTCTTCTTTCATTGAGCTTTACACAATTCAAAGTTTAGTAAAATTTTAATACCAAATGGATATAATGAAAAAAGTTGTGCAAAATGAAAAGTGCTCTACTATGTTCCTTTGCATTTCTTTTGAATTTCTATTACATTTTCGCTGTTAAGGATTTTATGGTGTTTTGTTATTCTGTTCAGTTTTGAAAGGTATTAACTTTACTACTGTTAACTTGGGTTGAATGTGTTAGGACTACTTGGATATGTTGGCTTGTCTAGCGGGTTCAACGTTAGACGCAGCCACGGCCTGAAGGGTGGGATTTCGGGTCGTGACACTTATTCACTCTACCAAACGACCCCTTACATAAGGGCTCTAACCATATTTCGACTTGTGATCAATCCATAGACCCCGATAGAAAATAAATAGGCAATTTTCAAAAGTTATAACCGTCCGTCCAATCCAACAATATCCGTCTATTCTTAATGCGTAGTATTAGTATACAATAAAAAAGGAATGTCTTTTCTAATAACAGGACTGTATGTGTTCCTCTTCCTCATAACCTCCCTTCTGTAAAGTAAAAGCTAGACTATCATAATACTTTTAGTCCAGTCAAATGAATGATTATTTCCTTTTGAAATTGACAAGAGTAAGATCTCACATTATTTTGGATGAATATCTCATGAAAGTATTAGCCTATTTTTAATAATAACTTAATAAATCAAATGTTATCATTCTAGTTGCTTGTATAACATTTATTTTAAAAAAAGAGGGAGTAATATAAGTTTCTTTCCTTTTTTATGAGTTGTTTATGATTTTGTAAAGGCAATAAAAATATATTTGAGAGTAAATTATAAATAAAATAAAACGATATGACCAATAAGGAGAGTGACAGGATGGTAAAAGTTTACTCATATCGATGTTTACATATTATTATTAATAACTTTACCTTGACGTGAGGGAGAATTTTCCATCTTTTAAAGCTTGTTTGGATGGTTGTTACTTATTGTACTGTATCTTGTTAATTTAAATATAATATTTATTTTAATTATTATTTTAATTTTATTATGTAGTATCATTAAATTCATCGTTACGTAATGATAGAATGTGCCACTTTATGTAACGACCAATTTGGTATGGTCGCATTGTTACCTTGTCTTTTTCTCTCAATCTCACCCTTCATTATTATTAATAATTTTATTTTATTATTTATCTTACCTTTTTATATGTCGTATCATAATTTTTTTATAATATTACAATTTACAAGTTTATTCTTCATATTGCTGGCATGTAATATCATAAAACGACGACAAATGACACAATCTACAAAACATTATATTCATCAAATAATACAGTACAATACAATACAATACAATACAATACAAAACGATACGGTACATTAAGAAACTATACCCGAGAACCATCCAAAGTATTTCTTCTTTCATTGAGCTTTACACAATTCAAAATTTAGTAAAATTTAAATACCAAATGGATATAATGAAAAAAGTTGTGCGAAATGAAAGGTGCTCTACTTCGTGGTAGCTCGCAATCCCCTCTAACTAGAATCAATACAGGGGTGCCACGCGTCCAGCTCCACATTACAAACCAAATATTCATTGCACTTGTGTCAATTTCTTCATCTTTCCTTTCACTAAAAGCAACTTAAAGAACCAATTAATTCTACCGACATTTGAAGTCCATATTCAATTCTCCGTGTTACGTTCGCCACGCGTTTATATATCCTTTATCTTCAATCCTTGCTATAAATTCCCAACTTCTGGATTTGTTATAATATCCACAATATTTTTATTCTTTTTCATACTTTATATATAGAGCACAGAGTTTTCTTGGAGTTTTTTGTTTCTTATTGGAAAGGGTAAGTTATATTTTTTTTGCTTATTTTTTATTTCCTTTGATCATCTCACCTGGGTGTTGCTATTATTGTCCACAAGTTTATCTTTTTTGTTGCATTTCTATCTTTTAATTGATTTTCTTGGTTATATCTATGCAAATATATCTTTATCAATCAATTTTGTGGATTTATTTTATAGTTTATGTGATGTTAATTTGGGGTTAATAAGTTTTACTGGAACCCCCTCTAGAACTCCCGCTATGCGATTAAAGCATAAAATCTTTTATCTCTGTATTGTTTATATTTTTATATCAGTATCACTTTAATTCCTATTTCCTTGCAAGAATTACCGATTTGATTGATTGTGATCATCCAATAAGTTCCTGTATGCTCTATATCAATCATGTTTGTGATTCACTTTTGCTATCGATTTGATTATGTATTTGTTAAGCACGTCCGACTAATAATAACAATAACTGCGCCTCAATCATAAAACTGGAAAACAATAAAATCCCACTTCCCTTTTCTCGAGAAAATTTGGATAATTGTGGTTGTATTATGTAACAACATCAACAACAACAATCCAGTGTAATCCACTAGTGGGATATGGGGATGATAGTGTGTACGCAGACCTTACCCCTACTCTGGGGTAGGGAGGCTGTTTCCGATAGACCCTCGACATACTTCCCTCCAAAAAAGGTGCTCTTGGGGTGACTTGAACTTACAACCTTTTTGAGGGCGCTTACCACTAGAGCAACCCGCTCTTGTCTTGTATTATGCATTTATCATAAATTGACTAGTTTTACGCTTGCTATCGACTTACTGCAACTCTCTTCCTTTATGTTAGCAAGCTCACACATTCCAAATTTGTTGTTGTGGTCCTGTTGATTAGAATAAAAAGGTAATCTAGGTTGTGATTGGCTCTATTAAAATTGAATGAGGTTACTGAAATGATTAGAGACAACTCTGCAGTTATCTCCAATTACCATTGTGATCTCTCTTGGAACCTTACAATTGATAGTATGAGTTTTCTGCATCTGAATTAGGAGATTGGTCAATACATATATATAATTATGTGGTGAATCACTCTAGTATAGGGGTGAAGGTACATAACCCTAAGGGTGGTCAATTCGTTAAAAAATAACACTGTATATATAAGTAAAATATTAGATTTTAATAGTATATAACATATATTAAACATTCTTTATTTAGGATATTTTTTTACTTATTTCAAATTTGAACACCCTATATGAAATTCCTGGCTTCATCACTGCTCCAGTGTGATACGAAAAGAACGAAAGAGAAGAAAACTGTAGTGAAGTGAGGCTTATAAAGAACAAGAAATGCTGAAAATCAGTTACAAACTGAAACAATAATGTGGCGCAGGAAAAGGATATAAGAAAATGTTTCTTCGAATGATATTTTTGGACCAGGTATACATAATACTGATGGTTCTTTTCTTTCTCTAGGTATGTGTAAGTTGCATCTTGTTAATCCATACTGCCTCTTTACTGTATTTTCATATGGGCGACTTCCCTTTGATATTTGGCTTTTCATTTATATCGTGTTACAACTGCTAATGACTCTGTTGCTTATCATATGATTCATATGGAATACCAGAACAAAACTGCCGATGAATCTGCTGAACATCCTTGTGAGAGACAACTTTGTGGCTCATTAGGTTCTAATTGCCTAGTGCCTACTCAACGTTAATCCGGATTAGTTGGGCGTGGTTTCGATACCGGATGTCTAAAAATGAAAGAAAAAACTGTCTAGTGCCAGTCGACCAAATACGTAGTCATTTAGTTATCCTTGTTCATTGCAACCTGTGAAAACATTATTTGTCCTTCATTGGTTTGGGAAAAATCTTCAGTTGTTTGCTAGTCTTTTTGCCATTATTGTTATTTTCCTTTCTACATAGTGCTTTAATTACACATGAAAATTATAGACTAATTGTTTTCTTAATTTTTCATCTCCTTCTCAGATACCTTGGAGAAATTAAAGCCACATCGACGTGCGGACAATTTTGGATAGGAAGGTAAAACTGTTATTGTTGCCCAGGGAGAAGTAAAGATGGAAAAGGAAAAGAAGATAGACATGGAAGAAAAGCATGAAAAAGAATTGAAGGAGAAAGAGAAAGAGAGAGAGAAAAAGGATAAAGTAAAAAATATGGGGAGCGAAGAGAAGTCGGAGGAAACAGAGGATGAGAAAGATGGTGCAACAAAAAATGTGAAAGAAAAGAAATACAAGAAGGAAAAGAAAGAGAAAAAGGATAAAGAAAAGAAAGACAACAGTAAAGAGGAGGAGTCGGAGGAAGAAACCGAGGAAGAGAAGGATGATGAAAAAGAGAAGAAGGCTAAAAAGAAGAAGCATAAAAAAGAGAAGAAAGACAAGAGCATAGAGGAGTCAGAGGAAGAAAAGGATGATGATAAAGGGGAGAAGAAGGATAAAGAGAAGAAAGACAAGAAGGAAAAGAAAGAGAAAGGCAAGAGCAAAGGGGAATCAGAAGAAGAAACCGAGGAAGGAAAGGATGATGAAAAAGGGAAGAACAAGGATATAGAGAAGAAATTCAAGAAGGGTAAGAATGAGAAAAAAGATAAAGAAAATAAAGGCAAGAAAAACAAGGAATCAGATGAAGAAGACGAGAGACAGACAGAGGAAGATGAGAATGGTGAAAAAGGGGTGAAGAAGGATAAAGAGAAGAAAAACAAGGAAAAGAAAGAGAAAAAGGGTAAGGAAAAGAAAGATAAGAGCAAAGAGGAGGTGGAGGAAGAAACGGAGGAAGAGAAGGATGATGAAAAGGGAGAGAAGAAGGATAAAGAGAAGAAATGCAATAAGAATAAGAAAGAGAAAAAGGATAAAGAAGCGAAAGACAAGAGCAAAGAGGTGTCGGATGAAGAGGAAGAGAAAGACGACGAAGAAGGAGAGAAAAAGGATAAAAAAAAGAAACACAAGAAGGATAAAATGGAATCAAAGGATAAAGAAAAAACGGAGGAAGAGAAGGATGATGAAGAACGTCAGAAGAAGGAAAAAGAGAAGAAAAACAAGAAGGATAAAGAAAAGAAAGTCACGAGCAAAGAGGAGTCAGATGAACAAGACAATCAAGACAAGGTGAATGAGGCTGAAGTCGCCACAAGAGAGATAAAAATTGCGGAAGACAAGAAAATATCTGACGGTGAAACAGACGATGAAGGTAAAATTAAGGAGAAAGGAAAGGACAGTAAAGATGAGAAACAGAAGGATAAAAAAAAGGACAAAGCTGAGAAGAAGAGAAAACTTGAGGACAAGTACAAAGGCAAAGGTCTAGATAAGTTGAAATCCAAGTTGGAGAAGATCAATGCCAAACTGGAAGCTCTTCAGCAGAAAAAAGCAGACATCATGAAGACAATAAAAGAAGCCGAGGATAAAAACTTAGTCGTGGTTGAGAGTCCTAAAGAGGCAGACCTGAAGGCACAAGATGGAGTAATGACTGAACACAATGAGTAGTATATTTTTCATAATAATGTCACATATTCTTATACTGTCGTTATGTATACCTTTCCCTTCCACTGTTATTTAGAAATGTATTATCTTTGTCTTAATTAAGTTAAAGTAATAGAGATGATATACTTGCATTTAAGTTTCATAAATTTTGACATTTTGCAATTCATCTTTCTTAAAAGAAATTCACTTCCTTATTCTGTCTTCCTTTGGGCCCACCTTAGTGTAAATATGCATGCATATCTGTATTGACAAGTACCGTGGATATTATCTTTTGAAAACTAGTTAGTCCATTAAATATTAATGATTTAGATAATTAACAAATGATTTATCTATTATCCAGATGATTTACGTATTATCAAGAGAAGAAGGTCAAATTTTCTCTTGTAATATCCGATACTGATGGACTTTTCCATCCATTAGAGCCTTCGGCTAATATTACCCTACTATTGGGAAAAAGTCTCGTCTTTGTCGTTGATCCTTAATGGAGTTGGGTTTTTCTCGTAGAATTTGGACATGTGGAGTCTACTGATTTCATAAATAAGAAAATTTTCAATGAATGGGTGCACTGAATTTTTTCAATATAAAGCACTACAGAACCGCCTAAAATTCATTATCTGTCCGATTTCGCCAAGTTATTCTTGAAGAATTTTTTTTAAGAAGAAAATAAGTGATTGCTATAGGGTCTCCTTCGTCTTATTTTTAGCAATAGGTCTTTTTGGAAGAAAAAAGGAAATTAGAAGGAAAAAAGTGGTTGCTATAAGGTCTTTTTCGTAAGTTTTATTGATCTTCCAAGAACATTAGGTAGATACTCTTTCTAAAGTTTTGTTTAAGACATAGGTTAATTTCAGCCTTATAACAAGATATATTTATTCCAATTTAATGACCCAACACCAATCGAACGATGGAATAGTGTTAGAAATCAGAGTGTCTGGTTAAAGGATCTTTACACGAATAACCGGTTGGATTTAACATTTATTTTTATAGGATATATATATAAAACATTAATTGTACACAATTATACACATATTGTACGTAGATTATATATAATATGTATTCAATAACTATTTTTAATTTAAACGTTAAGTAAACTGCTATTTGGATCAATCACATTAATTATGAGCCACAAGAGGTTCCCTACTTAGTACTCGAGTGAATCGTGATAATTGTTGCCGCCAAGCTTCACCAAATCTTTGTATACAGTTTTTTTTAATGAGAATGACGGGATATTTGCATCTATACTCGTTTTTTGAATCACCTTTTAATTTATGCATGCTTTATAAAAAAAATTGCAAGCGTACTCATTTTTCGCGTAACTTTAGATATACGAGTTTGAAGTAGCAAAAATTTATGTCTGAAGTTTGAACTTTAGAATGTTTTGCCTGAAGTGTAGAAAAACTTCAGATATTTTTGCATGAAATTTGGCCTGACTTGCGAATGCATCACCCAAACTTCAGTTCATAGTGCAAATGTTAAACTTCATTTCAATAAAATAACAACATGTTTTGGCTGAAATTTTTGTTTGTAATTGCTGAACTTCAACATTCTAGTAGCTGAAGTTTTGTTCTGTATTTGTTGGACTTTAGTGATCACGCTCAACTTTGTCTAATAAAAGACTAAGCGGGCGTTGCAAATATAATCCGGGATATTATGCCCAGAGTCGAATCCCACAGGGAATTAACGTATCAAGAGAAGCTTTTAAGGTACTAAATTCTTATTAGTCAACCTCCTCAAACTTTATGAATAACAATTGGTGGTGTGATTACTACTACAACTAACTGAATCTATAAAACTAAGAGTAACTAACAAGCAATTGTAAACAATTGGAATAAAGGTATAAGACAATGATTTCACCCGTTGGTTATTTTCCTAGTTGTATGTTCCTATAGCTTTGATTTGGTTGTCTCTATCAATCATGAACTCTCAAGTTATCGTAAATCTTTCTCAAGCATTTATGACAATTTACTCGACGCACTCTCTCGAGCTACGCTAGCTATATTTGCGTTACGGTTCACTTTAGATTGCGTCCGAGGTATATTATCTCTAACCCAACCTCTAAACCCTCGGTTATGACTCTCGTCTTTACTCCGGGAGTGGTGTTGTTCAACAACTACCTAAATATGCACTCTTTCTCAAGCAGATACATAATAAATAGGAACAGCTAGTTGAGGACCCTTCAACAAACTACAATCAAAACGTAGTCGAACAAATAGAGATTAATAACCAACTCAAAACTATATTAACATGCCAACAAGTTCATCTCCAACGGGTTCCACCAAAACCTTAGATTAAAGTATTTAGCTACTCATAATAATAACAAAAACTATAAAAGAAGTCAAGGGTAAAATAACAAAAAAGGAGAATAAAGATTGATCCCCAATTTTCCTCCTTGCCTCTTGCCCTTGCTTTTGATGTTTTTCACTTTAAAAACTGATTCCTCTTGGTCTCTTGGGCGAATTCCTTAAGTTTATCTAGGGTTTGGGGCTTAAAATCCCGTGTTTTGCACATTAGTCCTTGAAATTTACGCGTATTGCCGCGGTTGCGCCGCGGTCGCGGCAGGATTGCGGCCAAACAAGCTCTCTGAACCTGAGACTGCCTTCCGCCGCTGTTGCGTATTCTATCGCGTTTTTGACCCTGTTCCATTTGGAATTTGGAAAATCGTAAAATGCCTCCTCCAAATGGAGTTCGGAGCAAAACGTTATGTCCATTTTACTAGATAGTGCGCAATATGCCTCCTCGAGTCTTCGTTTGTTCTCAGCTATCAAATTTGACCCCTGAACAGGATCCTGACTTAATTCCTTGAGCTTTTACTCAGACTTCAAAGCTCCAAATCACTTAAATTCATTCCATAACATCTATATAGCTCGGAATCACTCCTACAAGACATAAAAAACATAGTTAGTGCAAAACACTAGCGATTAAAGCTCAAACTCAATTAAAGTGCAGTATACTTGAGTGTAATAAGCGACTAAAATACGTAATTATAGCCTATCATCAACACCCCACACTTAAATCGTTGCCCGTCCTCGAGCAATCAAACTACACTTTATATAGACATGACATTTTTAAGCAATTCTCCTAACTCATCACCCCAAGAATATTTAAAATAGACTAAGCACAAAAGCGTAACATCTTCACCTCAAGATTTGACTCACAAGTACCACGCATTATTCACAGCTCACCCACTTACTCTAACATAGAGGTCACTGACATTACCTTTCCTTCATGAATCAAGTGCCCTCGCACAACAAAAGAGAGTAGTTCCACACAATAAAATTTAAGAACACATAGGAACTTAAGATAGAAAGAATTCACTCACTCTCAGAAATAACATTCATGTGCCACAAAAGATGCTCCATAGGCTTTACCGTAGTGTACTACTCTACTAATCGAGCTCATTCAGTCTAGGATCAAGTAGGACTTTATTTGGTTGTAATGTAGGCTGCGGGACGGGTAGGATATATTTAGATATAAGAGTGACTACACCTCCCTAAGCACTTTAATACATATACTTTAACATTCAAACCTCATACTTATGTCAAACCAAACTCCGCCTTCACATCAATGTATTTTACCCCATACTTCTTTAAGCACAATTACATCAAGAGTCACCACTTGTCAAGGAATATATTTTTTTCCACAACAATACAACTATTTTTTTATTTTTTTTCAAGTGACTCTTACTTTTTCAAAACAATGCACCTTTCTCCTTATTTCATTAGTCCACTCAAAAGCCAAACCAACCACCCCACACTTTAACTTTTACACAGCTCATAACGATTCAAGTTCTCATGAGAGGTTAAAAGGTTCAGATAGATAGTTAATTCAAACAAATGGGTAAGACTTGTAGTGTGGTTGCCAAAGAAACAGGATTACAGGCTCAAAGAGGTTAACTACGATACATAACAATTAGGCGGATAAAATATACATAGCTGGATCAACAAAGAAACGCCTATATCACTTCCAAGACTGAACAAAACTACTATTTCGCTTTGCAAACACACGGGGCAAGTTCTAGACATCAAATGCAATGCACAGAATAACACACAAACCTCACACACACATGGCCATAACTCACTCAGAATTGGATTCATCAAGACACTCTAGTCAAAGCAGTTAAGCAATTTAAAATTATACAATTTAAGGTACTTATACAAGAGTCAAAAACTGAGCCTAAGTTTCACAACCAAAGTACTCACTATTCTCAAGGCATAACAAAGTCAAGACTTCAATTCAAAACACAACACAATGGCTCCTCTTTCTAAAAAAAAAACTAACTACACCCGGTTCAAAGAAAACCCTTGGAAAAGAACCGCGGTCAAAAGAAAAACCAACGGGAGTTGCTACACTACCTAACAAAATAAAATCTTTTTTTTTACACTTAAATCCCTCAGGGAAATTATCTAATAGATCCGTCGCTGGGAAAAGTCCAATCTTTTCTATTTGTGTAAAAAAAAATTATTCCATTAAACTGACAACACTAAAATAGCATAGAAAGTCACAAAGACAATTTCCTCACCCCACACTTAAAATTGTGCATTGTCCCCAATGCACACCCATACATACATGAGGGTAAAAGAAACTCCCTGGTAGGCCAAAGGCCGAAGCACTAGCATCTCATGGGGTACTCAGACTTCTCCCAGGCCTGGTCCATCGTGCGAGTACCTCACACTTAGTTCCAATCAATGGTTTGCTGTTGCATCCTTCCAATATCTTTGCTTTCCATGCTCCTAAAAAAATCAAAAATCGACACTACAAAAATAATATAATACAAAAATAATAAAAAATAAAAATAAAAGAAAGCAATAAAGATGGGTTGCCTCCCAACAAGCGCTTGATTTAACGCCGCGGCACGACGTGAATCACTTTTTGCCTCCACCTCGAGCTTATGAATTGAACCCCAAGTTTTGATTCAAGCTTATGATTATGGTCATGGGGCGGTGGAACGAATCTAACTGGCCCAAGGAAATAATGTAGTGTTCTGCATTCCTTGGCCTTTGTATGAGGTATGTAATCCTGACTTTCTGGCAAGAGGAATTCCAGAATATATGCACCTTGTTCCTCATTCCTTGACTCTTCAATTGGTTCAGATGACTCTATTCCCATATCATCATCCAAACATAATGTGGAAAAATGTTTGGAGTGTGGACCAATGCGCTCAAACACATGAACTTCAGGACTTTCAACATCTTCAACACCAATCACACTAGAGTCAACTAAATACGTATCATCAATGTCCTTGGCTGGAGGAGTTTTAATTCCCTCTAAGTGCAAAGGCTCAAATTCGAGCTCCCTTTCCCAAAAACCTTGGCCTTCAAGAGCAAGTACCCACTCTGCCAAGTCTTCTCCATTAGCTTCATCTAGGTTCATGAGACAAGTTGATAGAGGATCCTCAATGTTCGACCCCGAAAATAGCCCCTTGTTCTACAATAAGTGCAGCATGTTATCCGTGATCTGAAAAGATTCAGCTTGTATTTGTGGTACTACTATTGCTGTGGCCAAATTCTCCGCCATGGGTTGTACCAAGTCATATAAAAGAAATTCAATATATGAATGAAATCAAAGAAAATTGTATACACTTAAGAATTTTGTATTTTCCTCCGACTACAATTGATAATACCGTTAGTCCCCGGCAACGGCGCCAAAATTTGATCACGCTCAACTGTGTCTAATAAAAGACTAAGCGGGCGTTGCAAATATAATCCGGGGTATTATGCCCAGAGTCGAATCCCACAAGGAATTAACGTATCAATTGAAGTCTTTAGAGTACTAAATTCTCGCTAGTCAACTTCCTCAAACTTTGTGAATATTACTTGGTGTTGTTTTTACTACTACAACTGAACAAAATTAATAAAACTACGATTAACTAACAGCAATTGTAAACAATTGGAATAAAGGTCTAAGGCAATGGTTTCCCCCCGTTGGTTCTTTCTCTAGTTGTATGTTCCTATAGCTTTGATTTGGTTGTCTCTATCAATCATGAACTCTCCAGTTATCGTAAATCTTTCTCAACCATTTATGACAATTTACTAGACGCACTCTCTCGAGCTACGCTAGCTATATTTGCGTTACGGTTCACTTTAGATTGCACCCGAGGTATATTATCTCTAACCCAACCTCGAAATCCTCGGTTATGACTCTCGTCGATACTCCGAGAGTGGTGTTGTTAAAAAACTACCTAAATATGCACACTTTCTCAAGTAGATACATAATAAATAGGAACATCTAGTTGAGGTCCCTTCTACAAACTACAATCAAAACGCATTTGAACAATTAGAGATTATTAACCAACTCAAAACTATTTTAACATGCCAACGAGTTCATTTCCAACGGGTTCCATTAAAACCTTAGATTAAAGTATTTAGCTACTACTAATAATAACAAAAACTACAAAAGAATTCATATTCAATGGTAACAGAACAAAAGAGGAGAATAAAGATTGATGCCCAATTTTCCTCCTTGCCTCTTGCCCTTGCTTTTGATGTTTTCCACTTTAAAAACTGATTCCTCCTGCTCTCTTGGGCGAATTCCTAAAGTTTATATAGGGTTTGGGGCTTAAAATCCTATGTTTTGATCATTAGTCCTTGAAATTTATGCGTCTTGCCGCGGTTGAGCCGCGGTCGCGCCAGGACCATGGCCAAACAAGCTCTCTGAACCTGAGACTGCCTTCCGCCGCTGTTGCACCGCGGTCGTCATTTCGATCGCGGTTTTTACCCTGTTGTGTTTGGAATTTGGGAAACCATAAAACATAAAAATTGTAACCCTTTGAGTTAGCTTTCCAATCATATATTATATAGACCAAATGGAGTTCGGAGAAAAGAGGTATGTTCATTTTACTAGACAGTGCACAATATGCCTCCTCGATTCTTCGTTTGTTCTAAACTATCAAATTTGACCCCCGAACACGATCCCGACTTAATTCCTTGAGCTTTTACTCAGACTTCAAAGCTCCAAATCTCTGAAATTCATTCCAAAACATCTATATAGCTCAGAATCACTCCTACAAGGCATAAAACACATAGTTAGTGCAAAACACTAGCGATTAAAGCTCAAACTCAATTAAAGTGCAGTAAACTTGAGTGTAATAAGCGACTAAAATACTTAATTATAGCCTATTATCAACACCCCACACTTAAACCATTGCCCGCCCTCGAGCAATCAAACTACACTTTATATAGACATGACCTTTTAAAGCAATTCTCCTAACTCATCACCCAAAGAATATTTAAAATAGACTAAGCACAAAAGCGTAACATCTTAACCTCAAGATTTGACTCACAAGTACCATGCATTATTCACAGCTCACCCACTTACTCTAACATAGAGGTCACTGACATTACCTTTCATTCATGAATCAAGTGCCCTCACACAACAAAAGGGAGTGGTTCCACACAATAAAATTTAAGAACACATAGGAACTTAAGATAGAAAGAACTCACTCACTCTCAGAAATAACATTCATGTGCCACAAACGATGCACCATAGGCTTCCCCGTAGTGTACTACTCTACTAATCGAGCTCATTCAGTCTAGGATCAAGTAGGACTTTATTTGGTTGTAATGTAGGCTGCGGGACGAGTATGATACATTTAGATATAAGAGTGACTACACCCTCCTAAGCACTTTAATACATATACTTTAACATTCAAACCTCATACTTATGTCAAACCAAACTACGCCTTCACATCAATGTATTTTACCCCATACTTCTTTAAGCACAATTACATCAAGAGTCACCACTTGTCAAGGAATATTTTTTTTTCCACAACAATACAACTATTTTTTTATTTTTTTTTCAAGTGACTCTTACTTTTTCAAAACAATGCACCTTTCTCCTTATTTCATTAGTTCCACTCAAAAGCCAAACCAACCACCCCACATTTTAACTTTTACAAAGCTCATAACAATTCAAGTGCTCACAAGAGGTTAAAAGGTTCAAATAGATAGTTAATTCAAACAAATGGGTAAGGCTTGTAATGTGGTTGCCAATGAAACAGGATTACAGGCTCAAAGAGGTTAACTACGATACATAACAATTAGGCGGATAAAATATACATAGCTGGCTCAACAAAGAAACGCCTATATCAGTTCCAAGACTGAACAAAACTACTATTTCGCTATGCAAACACATGGGGCAAGTTCTAGACATCAAATGCAATGCACAAAATAACACACAAATCTCACACACACATGACACATAACTCACTCAGGATTGGATTCATCAAGACACTCTAGTCAAAGCAGTTGAGCAAATATAAAATTATACAATTTAAGGTACTTATACAAGAGTCAAAAACTGAGCCTAAGCGTCACAACCAAAGTACTCACTATTCTCAACGCATAACAAAGTCAAGACTTCAATTCAAAACACAACACAAAGGCTCCTCTTTCTAAAAAAAAATCTAACTACACCCGGTTCAAACAAAACCCTTGGAAAATAACCGCGGTCAAAAGAAAAACCAAGGGGGGGTTGCTACACTACCTAACAAAAGAAAATATTTTTTTTAGACTTAAATCCCTCAGGAAAATTGTCTAATAGATCCGTCGTCGGGAAAAGTCCAATCTTTTCTATTTGTGTAAAAAAAAATTATTCCATTAAACTGACACATCTAAAATAGCATAGAAAGTCACACAAATAATTTCCTCACCTCACACTTAAAATTGTGCATTGTCCCCAATACACACCCATACATACAAGAGGGTAAAAGAAACTCCCTGGTAGGCCAAAGGCCGAAGAACTAGCATCTCATGGGGTACTCAGACTTCTCCCATGCCTGGTCCTTCGTGCGAGTACCTCACACTTAGTTCCAATCAATGGTTTGCTGTTGCATCCTTCCAATAGCTTTGCTTTCCATGCTCCTAAAAAAATCAAAAATCGACACTACAAAAATAATATAATACAAAAATAATAAAAAATAAAAATAAAAGAAAGCAATAAAGATGGGTTAGCACCCAACAAGCGCTTGATTTAACGCCGCGGCACGACGTGAATCACTTTTTGCCTCCACCTCGAGCTTATGAATTGAACCCCAAGTTTTGATTCAAGCTTATGATTATGGTCATGGGGCGGTGGAACGAATCTAACTGGCCCAAGGAAATAATATAGTGTTCTGCATTCCTTGGCCTTTGTATGAGGTATGTAATCCTGACTTTCTGGCAAGAGGAATTCCAGAATATATGCACCTTGTTCCTCATTCCTTGACTCTTCAATTGGTTCAGATGACTCTATTCCCATATCATCATCCAAACATAATGTGGAAAAATGTTTGGAGTGTGGACCAATGCGCTCAAACACATGAACTTCAGGACTTTCAACATCTTCAACACCAATCACACTAGAGTCAACTAAATACGTATCATCAATGTCCTTGGCTGGAGGAGTTTTACTTCCCTCTAAGTGCAAAGGCTCAAATTCGAGCTCCCTTTCCCAAAAACCTTGGCCTTCAAGAGCAAGTACCCACTCTGCCAAGTCTTCTCCATTAGCTTCATCTAGGTTCATGAGACAAGTTGATAGAGGATCCTCAATGTTTGACCCCGAAAATAGCCCCTTGTTCTGCAACAAGTGCAACATGTTATCCGTGATCTGAAAAGATTTAGCCTGTATTTGTGGGACTACTATTGCTGTGGCCAAATTCTCCGCCATGGGTTGTACCAAGTCATATAAAAGAAATTCAATATATGAATGAAATCAAAGAAACTACACTTAAGAATTTTGTATTTTCCTCCGACTACAATTGATAATACTGTTAGTCCCCGGCAACGGCACCAAAATTTGATCACGCTCAACTGTGTCTAATAAAAGACTAAGCGGGTGTTGCAAATATAATCCGGGGTATTTGCCCAGAGTCGAATCCCACACGGAATTAACGTATCAAGAGAAGCTTTTAAGGTACTAAATTCTTAATAGTAAACCTCCTCAAACTTTATGAATAACAATTGGTGGTGTGATTACTACTACAACTAACTGAATCTATAAAACTAAGAGTAACTAACAAGCAATTGTAAACAATTGGAATAAAGGTCTAAGGCAATGGTTTCCCCCGTTGGTTCTTTCCCTAATTATATGTTCCTATAGCTTTGATTTGGTTGTCTCTATCAATCATGAACTCTCCAGTTATCGTAAATCTTTCTCAAGCATTTATGACAATTTACTAGACGCACTCTCTCGAGCTACGCTAGCTATATTTACGTTACGGTTCACTTTAGATTGNCATACTCCGGGAGTGGTGTTGTTAAACAACTACCTAAATATGCACTCTTTCTCAAGCAGATACATAATAAATAGGAACAACTAGTTGAGGGCCCTTCAACAAACTACAATCAAAATGTAGTTGAACAATTAGAGATTAATAATCAACTCAAAACTATATTAACATGCCAACGAGTTCATCTCCAACGGGTTCCACCAAACCTTAGATTAAAGTATTTAGCTACTCATAATAATAACAAAAACTACAAAAGAATTCATAGTCAATGGTAAAAGAACTAAAGAGGAGAATAAAGATTGATGCCTAATTTTCCTCTTTGCCTCTTGTCCTTGCTTTTGATGTTTTCCACTTTAAAAACTGATTCCTCCTGGTCTCTTGGGAGAATTCCTTAAGTTTATATAGGGTTTGGGGCTTAAAATCCCGTGTTTTGCACGTTAGTCCTTGAAATTTATGCGTCTTTCCGCGGTTGCGCCGCAGTCGCGCCAGTACCGCGGCCAAACAAGCTCTCTGAACCTGAGACTGCCTTCCGCCGCTGTTGCACCGCGGTCGCGGTTTCAGTCGCGTTTCTGACCCTGTTCCGTTTGGAATTTGGGAAAACGCAAAACATGACAATTGTAGCCCTTTGAGTTAGCTTTCCAATCATATATTATATATCCCAAATGGAGTTTGGAGATAATAGTTATGTTCATTTTACTAGACCGTGTGCAATATGCCTCCTCGAGTCTTCGTTTGTTCTCAACTATCAAATTCGACCCACGAACACGATCCCGACTTAATTCCTTGAGCTTATACTCAGACTTCAAAGCTCCAAATCTCTGAAATTCATTCCATAACATCTATATAGCTCGGAATCACTCCTACAAGGCGTAAAACACATAGTTAGTGCAAAACACTAGCGATTAAAGCTCAAACTCAATTAAAGTGCAGTAAACTTGAGTGTAATAAGCGACTAAAATACGTAATTATAGACTATCATCAACACTCCACACTTACACCATTGCCCGTCCTCGAGCAATCAAACTACACTTTATATAGACATGACCTTTTAAAGCAATTCTCCTAACTCATCACCCCAAGAATATTTAAAATAGACTAAGGACAAAAGCGTAACATCTTCACCTCAAGATTTGACTCACAAGTACCACGCATTATTCACAGCTCACCCACTTACTCTAACATAGAGGTCACTGACATTACCTTTCATTCATGAATCAAGTGCCCTCACACAACAAAAGAGAGTGGTTTCACACAATAAAATTTAAGAACACATAGGAACTTAAGATAGAAAGAATTCACTCACTCTCAGAAATAACATTCATGTGCCACAAAAGATGCACCATAGGCTTGCCCGTAGTGTACTACTCTACTAATCGAGTTCATTCAGTCTAGGATCAAGTAGGACTTTATTTGGTTGTAATGTAGGCTGCGGGACGGGTAGGATATATTTAGATATAAGAGTGACTACACCTCCCTAAGCACTTTAATACATATACTTTAACATTCAAACCTCATACTTATTCAAACCAAACTCCGCCTTCACATCAATGTATTTTACCCCATACTTCTTTAAGCACAATTACATCAAGAGTCACCACTTGTCAAGGAATATTTTTTTTTTCACAACAATACAACTATTTTTTTATATTTTTTCAAGTGACTCTTACTTTTTCAATACAGTGCACCTTTCTCCTTATTTCATTAGTTCCACTCAAAAGCTAAACCAACCACTCCACACTTTAACTTTTGCACAGCTCATAACGATTCAAGTGCTCATGAGAGGTTAAAAGGTTCAAATAGATAGTTAATTCAAACAAATGGGTAAGGCTTGTAATGTGGTTGCCAAAGAAACAGGATTACATGCTCATAGAGGTTAACTACGATACATAAAAATTAGGCGGATAAAATATACATAGATGGCTCAACAAATAAACGCCTATATCACTTCCAAGACTGAACAAAACTACTATTTCGCTTTGCAAACACACGGGGCAAGTTCTAGACATCAAATGCAATGCACAAAATAAAACACAAATCTCACACACACATGGCACATAACTCACTCAGGATTGGATTCATCAAGACACTCTAGTCAAAGCAGTTAAGCAAATCTAAAATTATACAATTTAAGGTACTTATACAAGATTCAAAAACTGAGCTTAAGTGTCACAACCAAAGTACTCACTATTCTCAAGGCATAACAAAGTCAAGACTTCAATTCAAAACACAACACAATGTCTCCTCTTTCTAAAAAAAAAAAACTAACTACACCCGGTTCAAAGAAAACCCTTGGAAAAGAACCGCGGTCAAAAGAAAAACCAAGGGGGAGTTGCTACACTACCTAACAAAAGAAAATCTTTTTTTTAGACTTAAATCCCTCAGGAAAATTATCTAATAGATCCGTCGTCGGGAAAAGTTCAATCTTTTCTATTTGTGTAAAAAATAATTATTCCATTAAACTAACACAACTAAAATAGCATAGAAAGTCACACAGACAATTTTCTCACCCTACATTTAAAATTGTGCATTGTCCCCAATGCACACCCATAAATACAAGAGGGTAAAAGAAACTCCCTGGTAGGCCAAAGGCCGAAGCACTAGCATCTCATGGGGTACTCAGACTTCTCCCAGGCCTGGTTCTTCGTGCGGGTACCTCACACTTAGTTCCAATCAATGATTTTCTGTTGCATCCTTCCAATAGCTTTGCTTTCCATGCTCCTAAAAAAATCAAAAATCAACACTACAAAAATAATAAAAAATAAAAATAAAAGAAAGCAATAAAGATGGGTTGCCTGCCTCCCAACAAGCGCTTGATTTAACGCCGGGGCACGACGTGAATCACTTTTTGCCTCCACCTCGAGCTTATGAATTTAACCCCAAGTTTTGATTCAAGCTTATGATTATGGTCATGGGGCGGTGGAACGAATCTAACTGGCCGAAGGAAATAATGTAGTGTTCTGCATTCCTTGGCCTTTGTATGAGGTATGTAATCCTGACTTTCTGGCAAGAAGAATTCCAGAATATATGCACCTTGTTTCTCATTCCTTGACTCTTCAATTGGTTCAGATGACTCTATTCCCATATCATCATCCAAACATAATATGGAAAAATGTTTGGAGTGTGGACCAATGCGCTCAAACACATGAACTTCAGGACTTTCAACATCCTCAACACCAATCACACTAGAGTCAACTAAATACATCAATGTCCTTGGCTGGAAGAGTTTTACTTCCCTCTAAGTGCAAAGGCTCAATTTCGAGCTCCCTTTCCCAAAAACCTTGGCCTTCAAGAGCAACTACCCACTCTGCCAAGTCTTCTCCGCTAGCTTCATCTAGGTTCATGAGACAATTTGATAGAGGATCCTCAATGTTCGACCCCGAAAATAGCCCCTTGTTCTGCAACAAGTGCAACATGTTATCCGTGATCTGAAAAGATTCAGCCTATATTTGTCGGACTACTATTGCTGTGGCCCAATTCTCCGCCATGGGTTGTACCAAGTCATATTAAAGAAATTCAATATATGAATAAAATCAAAGAAAATTGACTACACTTAAGAATTTTGTATTTTCCTCTGACTACAATTGATAATACCGTTAGTCCCCAACAACGACGCAAAAATTTGATCACGCTCAACTATGTCTAATAAAAGACTAAGCGGGCGTTGCAAATATAATCCGGGGTATTATGCCCAGAGTCGAATCCCACAGGGAATTAATGTATCAAGAGAAGCTTTTAAGGTACTAAATTCTTATTAGTCAACCTCCTCAAACTTTATGAATAACAATTGGTGGTGTGATTACTACTACAACTAACTGAATCTATAAAATTAAGAGTAACTAACAAGCAGTTGTAAACAATTGGAATAAAGGTCTAAGGCAATGGTTTCCCCCGTTGGTTCTTTCCCTAGTTGTATGTTCCTATAACTTTGATTTGGTTGTCTCTATCAATCATGAACTCTCCAGTTATCATAAATCTTTCTCAAGCATTTATGACAATTTACTAGACGCACTCTCTCGAGCTACGCTAGCTATATTTGCGTTATGATTCACTTTAGATTGCACCCGAGGTATATTATCTCTAACCCAACCTCTAAACCCTCAGTTATGACTCTCGTATATACTCCGGGAGTGGTGTTGTTCAACAACTACCTAAATATGCACTCTTTCTCAAGCATATACATAATAAATAGGAACAACTAGTTGAGGGCCCTTCAACAAACTACAATCAAAGTGTAGTTGAACAAATCGAGATTAATAACCAACTCAAAACTATATTAACATGCCACCAAGTTCATCTCCAACGGGTTCCACCAAAATCTTAGATTAAAGTATTTAGCTACTCATAATAATAATAAAAACTACAAAAGAATTCATAGTCAATGGTAAAAGAATAAAAGAGGAGTATAAAGATTGATGCCCAATTTTCCTCCCTGCCTCTTGCCCGTGCTTTTGATGTTTTCCACTTTAAAAACTGATTCCTCCTGGTCTCTTGGGCGAATTCCTTAAGTTTATATAGGGTTTGGGGCTTAAAATCCCGTGTTTTGCACATTAGTCCTAGAAATTTACGCGTCTTGCCGCAGTTGCGCCACGGTCGCGCCAGGACCGCGGCCAAACAAGTTCTCTGAACCTGAGACAGCCTTCCGCCTTTTGCACCGCGGTCGCGATTGCGATCGCGTTTTTGACCCTGTTCCGTTTAGAATTTGGAAAATGTAAAACATGAAAATTGTAGCCCTTTGAGTTAGCTTTCCAACCATATATTATATATCCCAAATGGAGTTCGGAGCAAAACGTTATGTCCATATTACTAGACAATGCGCAATATGCCTCCTCGAGTCTTCGTTTGTTCTCAACTATCAAATTTGACCCCCGAACACGATCCCGACTTAATTCCTTGAGCTTTTAATCAGACTTCAAAGCTCCAAGTCACTTAAATTCATTCCACAACATCTATATAGCTTGGAATCACTCCTACAAGGCATAAAACACATAGTTAGTGCAAACCACTAGCGATTAAAGCTCAAACTCAATTAAAGTGCAGTAAACTTGAGTGTAATAAGCGACTAAAATACGTAATTATATCCTATCATCATTTAGCATGTTTTAGCTGAAACTTTGTTCTGTATTTGCTGAACTTCAGTATGCTTTAGTTGAAGCTTTGTTTTGTTTGTGATGAACTTCAAGGCTGAAGTTTGTTTTGTATTTGCTGAACTTCAGTATTCTAGGAGCTGAAGCTTTTATTCATATTTGCTGAATTTTATCATTCTTAGAGCTGAAGTTCTAAACAAACAACGAATTTAATAGAGCATGATTAACAACAATTGATGCTGTTCATTTCAAAGACTAAATAATGAAAAATATTTTTGACATGAAAACAAGTTACTACAGATAAATTAGAACCAAAAACCAATGTGTCTGTAAGGCTAAAATATCTAAGAGGTTAAATTATTGTGAATAAGACCAAACAAAACATAATGGGACAAGCAAATATATATGAATTATCAGGTTATGACACATAACATGATCTCAATTTTTAGCATTCAGAAAATGAAAGAGGACAAGGAGGAGGAGAAAGAGGTTTGAAGTTATTTAAATAGTGGGTACAAGTTAATGTTTTTTAAGAAGTTGGTATAAGTTAAATGGGGGCGACCAAATAGGGCGCCCCGTACAATTTTTACGAGACATATAGAATAGAAACTATGCTTTCAATCCTTAAATTTTTACTTTCACTATCATAATTATGGTTTAACTGATGAACTTTAGTTATTTGGTCTTTTGTATGAGAATGTTAGTGCATGAAAAATATTTCTATGATAATCTAATATTCTTGTTTAAGATTTTTTAGAATATAAAATAAGATTTGGACTTTTGATCACTGGTGTTATAATGGTTTGAGCATAAGACACCCACAAAAATGCCAACTTCAGGGAATTCAACCTATAACACACTCGAATTTTCTAAAAAATACTCAAAAGATTTCACGCTCCGAACTTGGGTCTGGACATAAAACGACACTCGGTGCCTGACTACATGTGACCAAGCGAACTAAGTTACTGGCCGAATGAACATATGATATCATATCATATTGAATGTGGAAAATAAACTAACACATGTTGATACTAAAAGTCTGAATAATTTAAATCAAAGTGCGGAAATACTAATATAAGTCTGAAATATATCTGTAGCCAACATTGCTTACATAAAAAAATTACGACTCTATCTAACTGTTACTCTAGTCTATGAAGCCTCTAATAAAGTATGGAAACACAGACTGTCTGTAAATACTGAAAGACTATAAAGTAATGACAATGCCCCGAAAGAACTGGGGCTCATCGAATAGCTGGTACAAGAATCCTAGCGCTCTGAGTCGTCAACTTGTAAATTATTACCTGCATCGTGAGATGCAGGCCCCGGGCAAAAAGGGAAGTCAGTATATTTAAATTGCACTGGTGTCACGACCCCAAGTGCTAACCCGGCCGTGATGGAGCCTATCGTGGAACTAAGCTAGCCAAAAATCACATATTTATATTTTTCTTCTCGAAATTTCCCAAATCGTTATCGACATTTTGTAAAACGTATATAAATCTTTAAATTTTTGAGCAAAACAAACAAGCTAAACAATCTACAACCATTCCCCAAGATTTGGAGCCAACAGGTCATGAGCATCTAAGAATACTACCAATAATACTACTGTCACAATACATAAATCTCGGAACAGGGAAACTAATACAAAACAAGGAAGGGAAGCAGAGATGCTGTGAGCGCTGAACATATACCTCGATGTCCCAACTCCGGCTCCACGCGTAATAAGAAAACTAGTGCTCGGCACCAGCACCTGAATATGCATACAGAGGTGCAGGGAGTAATGATGAGTACGCCAACTCAGTAGTAATAAAAATAAATCAGCTCTTGAGCAGTAAGAAACACACATAATTAAATCATCAAGTCACAATTAAACAACCTTTCTTTCCAACAGGGTATACAACAAATCAGTACGCTTTAAAAGCCAATTTCAGTAAAACTCTTTTGAAAAATTGTAATTTCCAATGACTTCAGTAAAATACCCAAGAAGTATTAGTTTAAGGATGAAATGAATCGTAAATAGTCACTCAGTGAAACAAGTGTCATAAACCGCCCCTCGGGCAAATCACCACTCAGAATCAGTCACTCAACATACCTCACAATCACTCAGCATCAGCCCCTCGGGCAACCTCACTGTCACTCATGCCTCCCAATCACTCATCACTCGGCACTCGCACTCAGTAGGTACATGCGCTCACTGGGGGTGTACAGACTCCGGAGGGGATCCTACAGCCCAAGCGCTATAAGCCAAATCATGGCATCAATAACTCTGGCACTCGGCCTCTCTCATATCATAATTAGTGTAACATGTTGCGGCGTGCAACCCGATCCAATATCATATCCTCACCAAATCAGTCCCTCAGCCTCACTCAGTTATCATATACAATGTGACATGCAGCGGCGTGCAACCCGCTCCATAATATCCTCACAACATTGGCCCTGGGCCTCACTCAGTCAGAAACATCTCAAAAAGCCACTCGGGCTATAAGTAAACGGGGTACTCGACCCAAAATATCATTTTATATCTCAAAATAGTGTAAATAAGACTAAGTTTTGAAATCAGTTAAGCATAATATGACTGAGTGTAAATCATAAGTTAATACATTGAGGAAAAATAGTAAACAACCCCCAAGGGGTCTAAACAGGTCGGCACAAGGCCCCAAACATGGGATACAACCCAAATATATCAAAAGCATAAAAATACTATTTATTATGTGATTTAAAAGCGGTTACGCAACTCAATAGTTTCCTCGGGAAGAATAAATTTAAAATTTCCCAATTAGTGCACGCCACACACCCGTCATCCAGTGTGTGCGCCACTCTAAACAATGAAAAGATGCTAAGTCCGGGGTTTCATACCCGTAGGACAAGATTTAAAGTCATTACTTACCTCAAACCAGCCCGAAAAGCTACTTCACAATACTCTTGCCCCTCGAATCGGCTTCCAAATGCTACGAATCGATCAAAACCATATTTATCACATCAAAATATGCTGGGGAAATGAAACCCAATCGAAAATATCAACATTAGGCACAATTCCCGAAATTGGCCAAACCCGACCCCCTGGGACCACGTCTCGGAACTCGATAAAATTTATACCAAACTGATCCTCATCCTCTCACGAGTCTATACATATCAAGAACACTGAAATCGGAGTCCAAATGACCCCTCAAATCCCCATTGGAAGGTCTCTTAATCTCAAGCCCTAATTATCCCTTTTTTATACTGATTTTCCCCAAATTAACACCACTAATTAGGTCCTTAATCACATATAATCGAGTTATGAAGTCCAAAAACGTTACCTCAATGAAGAACAATCGTTTTCCTCTTCAAAAACCCTCTAAAAGCTCGAAACCCGTATGAACAATGGTGAAAAGAAGACCAAAATCCGCTAAGACCAACTTATATACCTTCTGCCCAGACATTTCGCACCTGCGTACTGCTTCTGCGGTCAATAGGCCGCACCTGCGGACCAAAATCCGCCCCTACGGTCCCGCAGGTGCACCCAAATAATCGCACCTAGAGGTGTCTAACGGGCCGGGTTGACCCGTAACCGGACCGGTCCAGACCGGTTAAAACCAGAACCGGACCGACCCGGTACATAGGGGGCCAGGTGGGGCTGGGTAGGGGGTTAGAGGGAGTTGGTCCGTTTATTTTTTTGTAACGGTTAACCGGACCGGTCAAACCCGATCCACGTGAACAGTGCCGTGTACCGGACCGGTACAATGACTATTTTTTTATTTTAATTTTTTGAAATCAGTAGGGCCTACTAACCGTTGGCAACGGTCACCCCTGGCAGGAATCCGTTGCCCAACGGGTTAATTGCATTAATAGCCCATTTTTTCTTTAAAATTTAACCTATTTTCAATTTACAAAATTAACCTTCTCTAAAACTATAAATACTCCCCCCCCCCCCTCTTCATTTCTTCACTCAACTATCATTTCTCAATCTCAATTTCTCTCATTCTCTCATTCTCCAATTTTCAAGACTTCAAGTCTTCAATTCATCTTCTAATTTTATTTGGCTCTTTTTTTTGGAATTTAATTTATCGTGTTTTATCATACGTGTACAAAAACTAAAAATAAATAAATTGAAATACCTGTAACCCGGCCCGGCCCCTTAAACCCCTACCCGTATGTGTTACTTTTTACCCGGATAAACCCGAACCCGTTAACAATTAACCGGAACTGGCCCGTACCCCCAACCCGTCCGGTTAAAAAAAAAGTCTACCTGGCCCGGCCCGACCCGGCCCACCCGTTAGACACCTTTAATCGCACCTGCGATTCTTCCCCTGATGGGCATATATCGCACCCGCGCTCCCCCTGATAGCTCCTGCGGCTCGCACCTGCGGTCCAACATCCGTAGGTGCGGAAAATAACAACAACAACAGACTTCAGCAGCAAACTCGCTTCCAAACTTCCCGTTGATCACTCAAAACCATCCCGAGGCCCTCGGGACACCAAACATACCAACACACCCCACAACATCATTCAAACTTAGTCGAGCCCTGGAAACACCAAAAACAACGCAAAAGCACCAAAATCACATCAAATTCAAGCCAATGAACTTTGAAATTTCTAAATTCCACCAACATGCCGAAACCATCTAAAACACCTCCGATTGACCTGAAATTTTGCACACATATCCAAAATAACATTACGGACCTGCTTCAACTTCCGGGACTCCATTCTGATCCCGATAGCCTATTTTCCACTGCTGACCGAAAATCGCCGAAAACTAGCTTTCGCCAATTCAAGTCCAATTCTACACCGGATATCCAAATTACATTATTAACACACTCCTAAGTGTCAACTCACCTAAGGAAGCTATCCGAGACATAAAATCCGCATTCCGAGATCGTTCACCAATAAGTCAACTCCTAGTTGACTTTTTCAATCATAAGGCTACTTCAAGAGACTAAGTGTCTCAATTCTCATTACAACCACTCCGAACTCGAACCACCCCACTCCAACACATCATAAACAACTAAAAATGCATAACAAGGCAGAAACAGGAATAACAATGCAATTTCTACGGAACGACCGACCGGATCGTTACAACTGGTATGTAAAACAACTGAATGAAAGAACTATAAATGTTGTAACTGATCTGATAACTCAGAACTGAAATCTGAAAACTGAAAACTAAAATGATAACTGTTGAAACTGAAACTGCAATGATAACTGATAAATGATAATTGAAATGATAACTAATAACTGAATGGTAACTGATAACTGAAATGGTAACTGATAAATGATAACTGAACAAAGGAAGTATATGAATACTCCCTCTTCTGAATGATGAACCACTTGTTTATCTGAATAAACTACGGCCTCAGGCACAATATATACGTGAACAAGCTACGACCTCAAGCTCAAGTATATGTATACATAACTACGGCCTCATGCCTAAAAATAAACTACGACCGCGGGCCCAAACATGCATAAAGCATAAACTATGATCTCAAGCCCAAATACAAGTGTTCAACATTCAGGGATTTAAATTTAGGAAATGAGAATCATACTGCAATATGTGATACTGAAATACTGAATCATATCGAGTTCTATGATACTGGAATATTGAATAGGACTAGACTGAGACCTGTATCTTAAACTGATTATGAAAAGTGAAACTTCAATTGTTTATGACATGCTGAGTAATCTAGACCGAGACTCATGGGCATCAAACCCAAATCTATATTGATTATGCCCTGAGCTCACAATGTTCCATGAAAGTCATGAACGAGTTATGAAGCTAGAGAATAGAAGTTCTGCAACTAGTCAAGGACCCATGCTTAATTATACTGCTGAGGCAATTAGTAACGTTATAAAAGAAATGTAATGTAGGGAGAATCATTAGAATTACCAAACATAGAGAGTTAGCATCACGTACCTTAACTTCCCACTCTTGAGCGCAATACAACGTTCGCCAACCTTTTCAACTTTAATCTATATTAATATAAGTCAAAGGAATTCCATATTAGCAATGATACTCATGTTTTGGTACTTAGGCATTTTATCAAACATCTTACTGGCGTAAGCCTCATAGCCCTCATTAATGGTGTTTCTACACCCAACAACCCATTCTCTTGCTCCTAGATAAATTCAAAAATCTAAAATTTCTATAATCAATATCATTCTTCATCACCCATAAGATACACAACACCCTTAATCAATAATCAACCATCAACAACCCAAACCTATAATCGGTCATGTTTTTCTATCAGACTCATTGATAAGTGGGGATTTTGACTACTTATTAGCACATTTTAGCTTTTGTTTTAGTCCAAAAGCGTTTAATTGTATTCCCGAAAACTGATGAAATGTGCTTAATTGCAAGAATATTGGAAGATGAACTCCCGAGATGAAATCCAACTCAAGAAGGAGTAATATGAACTCAAAGAAATAAAAGGTATAGAAGCTCAGAAGTGCGTACCACAGAATACCATCTACGGCCGTAGGTTATGAAGGAAAGACCATAAGATATTGGTGCAAAGTGTGGTCCGCACATGAATTGTGCAGCCGCAAAAGTTGGGCCAGGATAAAAGTTTAGAGAATATGCATTCCAAGTCTCCCAGAAGTGCGGACCGCACTTGAATTGTGCGACCACAAAAGAAGAGCTATGCGGCCGCAGTTACAATTGCGCGGACCATAGAAGAGAAAGATGCATCCGCAATTACAATTGTGCGGACCGCAGAAAGAGTGCATTGCGGACGCAGAATAGAGCTATGCGGCCGCATACTTTCAATCATGTAAAGTGTAAGAAAAGTGCATATACACATGGAATCGTGCGGCCGTAGAACCTCCTGAAGGGCATTTTTGTTCGAAATTTCTAGCCCTGTAGAAATAGACGAGTTTCATATTTTTATGTAAGCTTTTGACATCAGCTGCTATAGTAGCCGTTTCCTTTTACGATTTTTAGTAGTTTTTCATATGTTGAGCTATCTAAACATAGTTTTTATCATTTTAATTAGCAATATGAGTTTAATTATCATTTCTTCTTCTATTTCATCCCTTTCAAGCATGAGTAGCAAGATTTTCACTAGAATTGTGACCCAACCCTAGTTTGTAAACTTAATAAGTGTTTAATTTAATGCTTGTTTATGGATGTATGTTTATTATTTAGCCTTGTTCTTGCTTTTATTTGTGGAATTAATGGTTGCAAACATTAGTTCATGCCTATTTGACTTGGTCTCTACTTGAGAAAGAGAGACTTAGTCTAGGAAAATTTGGCTAGCAAAAAATTGGGTCAATCGAGAGATTGAGAAGCCCAATTAAAGGGTTGAACCTAGAGATTTCAATAAGCCGACTTGAACTTTAATCAACCATTCTGTTCAATACCCATTTAGACTTGAGAATCCAAATTGGACAAAATCACTCTCTGACTGAGAGGTATTGAGTGTTGATGGCTATAATATGCCCCGACCAATAAAACAAGCTTTAAAGTTTATATCCCATCAGGAAAACACCTAGGTAAAGGTCATAGCCCTAAGCTCTTTATAATATTTGAAAAACAACAAAAACAGTTTCCTAGTTGTATTTTTTAAATTGCAATCGCAGTTTAAATTTGACTTTAAAATAACCTAATTTTGCGGAAGTGCAAATTTAGATATACAAACTCACACGCTACGATATATACTACTAACTCCCACACATATAACTCCCTGCAGAATTCGACCCCGACTCTTGTTGGGTATTATTGTTGTATCAACCATTTTCATAATCTCGAATTGAGGTACGAAATTGGACAAGATCAATTTTTGACGCCGTTGCTGGGGAGCTAAAAAATGGTGTTAACTATATATTTAGGTGTGCTTTTGGGATATATTCTTTTCCTTCCTTGTTACTGACGTGTTGAATAATTGTAGGTGCAATCATGGAAAACAATGAACTTGGAAACATAGCTTTGGGGGATGTGGACGTTGGGGATGATCAAATGGATGAGGCCCCTCTTGAACCTCAAGCCAATAGACGAGGCCGAGCGCCTCAATACAATGTACCCTCTCCACCCCACCTCCACCATAAGCGGCTCCACATCGGGTGTTGCCGAATGAAGGGTATGCAAGTGCTATAGTCTCTCCCCGTATTAGGGCGGGCAACTTTCAAATAACAAACATGATGCTCACTTTGCTCAAGCAACAATGGTTCTTCACCGGTGCACTATGTGAAAATGCATATTAACACTTGAAAGGGTTCATAGATACGTGTTGGGGGAGTAAAAAAACAAATGTCTCCGAGGATGCTTTTAGGCTAAGGCTTTTTCCCTTCTCTCTACGGGGGAAAGCTTTAGATTGGTTGGAACGTTTACCAAATCATTCCATTTGTACTACAGATGAACTAGCGGAAAAATTTATTTCAAAGTACTTCCCTCCCAGGCCCATGACTATTCTTCGGGATGAAATTCTAGCATTCAAGCAAGAGCCCAATGAACCACGACATGAGATATGGGAAAGATATAGAACAATGATTAAAGAGTGCCCGAACAATGATATGACGGAGAACATGATTCAACAAACTTTCTATCGGGGGATCAATACAACCAACCAATGTGTAGTGAATCACTTGCCGGTGGGAACTTCATGACGGCGCCTAATGAGTAGGCGTATGATATTTTGGATGAGATGGCAGATACTTCATCGGCATGGCAATTTAGAGATAATGTTTCACTGATGATAGCCCGAACGTAGGTCAATCTTGGAGAACACCCTATAACTGGTCAAATAAATCATCAATGCGAGGCAGTGGGTACCTGTTCTTCACTCTAACCTTATTCAGCTGCCGGTAATCAATACACATACGCATCATACCATCCTTTTTCTTCACAAATAATACCAGAGCACCCCAAGGTGAAACACTGGGCCTGATGAAACCCTTATCAAGCAACTCCTGCAACTGATCCTTTAACTCCTTCAACTTAGGAAGAGACATACGATAGGGAGGAATGGAAATGGCCTGAGTGCCCGGCAACAAATCAATGCCGAAATCAATATCTCTGTCGGGCGGCATACCCGGAAGATCAGCTGGAAAAACATTGGGGTAGTCCCGCACAACCGAACTGACTCAACTGAAGGGGTATCAACACTAACATCTCTCACATAGGCTAAATATGCATCACACCCCTTGTCCACCATCCGCTGAGCCTTAAGAAAGGAAATGACTCGGCGGGGAGCATACTCTAAGGAACCTCTCCACTCTAACCTCGGTAAACCTGGTATAGCCAGCGTCACGGTCTTGGCGTGACAATCAAGAATAACATAATGAGGCGAGAACCAGTCCATGCCAAAAATAACATCAAAATCTACCATACCGAGTAATAACAGATCAACTCTGGTCTCAAAACCACTGATAACAATCAAACACGACCGATATACGCAGTCCATAACAAGAGAATCTACCACGGGAGTAGAAACATATACGGGGGAACTCAAAGAATCCCGAGATATCCCCAAGTGTGAAGAAAAATAAGAAGACACATATGAATATGTAGAGCCTTGATCAAATAATACCGATGCATCCCTATGACAAACAGGGACAATACCTGTGATGACCAAATCTGAAGCAACGGCCTCTGAACGGGTTGTAAGAGCATAATACCTGGTCTGGCCTCCCCCTCTAGGGCGACCTCGACCTCCCCGACCTCCACATTGAGCTGTCTGAGAAGGTGGGGTAGCAGCTTGGGCTGGAAGAATAGCTGGAGGACTAAGTGGAGCACGTGGGCCTGATAAGACTGAGATTGTTCACCCGTCCTAGCTCTGGGGCAATCTATGATCACGTGGAGAGGGTCACCACACTCAAAACAACCCCTCGGAGGACGTGGCGGCTGGTGCTGACTCTGAACTGGACTGCTGGACTGGCCGGTGATAGCACCTCGAACAAGAGGCACATAAGATACTGGTGGCGCATAATAAGGCTCCTGAGGTCTAGGAGGAGCTGAAATACCACTGGCTACTGGAAGAGCTGAATGAACATTGCAACTCACTAAACCCCTGCCATAGCGTGCTGCTGGTGCACGAACTCCCGAAAAATGACTAGTCTCTCGAGACCTCTTGGCCTCTCTCTCCTCCCTGTCCCGGGATATCATACTCTCAATCCTCCAAGCAATACTCACGGCCTGCTGGTAAGGAATATCTGTCTCCAACTCCCTGGACATACTGGTCCGAATACTGGGGTGAAGTCCCTCAATGAAGCGTCTAATCCTCTCTCTGATAGTGGCAACCAGGGCTGGTGCATGGAGATCCAAGTTACTGAAATAGACTGCATACTCTGACACAGTCATGGTACCCTGGCGTAACTGCTCAAAATCTGCACTCCAAGCGTCCCGGAAGCTCTGAGGGACAAACTCAAGCAAAAAAATCTCGGAGAACTCATCCCAAGTAAGTGAAGCTGCCTTCTCCGAACTACTCAACTCATAGGCACGCCACCACTGATAAACCGCTCCCCTCAGCTGGAAAGCGGTGAAAGAAACCCCACTCGTCTCCACAATACCCATGGTGCGGAGAATGCGATGACACTCCTCAAGAAAACCCAAAGCGTCATCTGAAGCTAGTCCGCTGAAAACAGGTGGGTGGTACTTCTTGTACCTCTCAAGTCTGAGCTTCTCTTCCTCAGAAACAGCTACCCTGGTATCATGCTGAGCTGGAACCGCTGGGGGCATAGGAATATACTCTGGAACTTGCCCAATATGGACCCTCTGCTTAGGAGTACGGGCTGCAGAAGTCTGTGTACCTCCCCCGACCTGAGATGTAGATGGAGCTATCGGGAGTAGTCCTGCCTGATTCAGAGTACTGAAAGAGCTCATGAACTGAGCTAAAGTCTCCTGGAGGGCTGGAGTAATAATAGGGACCTCCCGTGCCCCTCCAACTGTAGCTGCTGAGGGCTCATCCATCTCTGCTCTCGCCGGTGCTCGGACTGCACCGCGTGCTTGTCCTCTACCCCGACCCTTGCCTCTGGTGGCTCTAGCTGGGGGCTCGGGTGCCTGATCGTCAGTACGTCCGGTACAGGTACACACCATCTGTGAGCAAAATTAGAATATTGTTTTAGAATTTTGATGACAATAACTAGCACGACAAGGAATTCCAAAGAATATGATTGTTCTTAACAGTTACATAGCCTCTCGAAGATAGATACGGACGTCTCCGCACCGATCCACGAGACTCTAATAAATCGGCTTGTGACTCCTATGAACCTAGATGCTCTGATACCAACTTGTTACGACCCAAATTTCCCTCAGTTGGGTATCGTGACGGCACCTAGTCTCTATGACTAGGTAAGCCTAAAACGTGCGGAGAAATAAAGGCAATATAATAATTGAAATAGAAAAGAAGAAGAAGACACATAATTCAACCGCTCGGCATATACAATTTCTCTTCCCAAAACCAGGAATGTCACGAAAGTCACAAGCTATGTACTAAATGTAGCTCTATACAATGAAATAGTATAAAATACATAAGTCCTCTATGCCTATACTAGAGTAGAAGGGGACTCGTGGGATTCTGTGGGCGTGGCAGAATTACCTCGCGGTCTACTAGTAGCTACTAGAATGACTCCTAGCCATGATACTGGGTGCTGGTATCTAGATCTGCACATGGAAAAACATGCGCAGTAAAGGGCATGAGTACTCCACAATCGGTACCCGTAAGTGCCAAGCCTAACCCTAGTCAAGTAGTGACGAGGTCAGGTTAAGGCTCTACTGGATGTTTATAATAAAAACAATTTAAACATTTCACAGGGTGATATAATAAGCTAAAGCAAAAACAATAGAAACAGTAAGCTAAAAGAAATAGTAATAGGGAGCACTCGGCTCAGCACAACGTATCTCACAGTAGCAGATATGCAATGCAGTGCAGGGGAAATCTCCCAGAATCTAGTCTGTAGTCCCAATTTAAATATGCGATGCAGTACTGGAGGAAAGCTCCCGGAATCTCGTCCGTAGTCCCAATTTAAATATGCGATGCAGTACAGGGGGAAAGCTCCCGGAATCTCGTCCGTAGTCCCAATTTAAATATGAAATGCAATGAATGCCGGATATAGATTATTTAAACAGTTCAGGAAGAATCACAGGCAAATACGGATACAACTACCTAAACATAGTGCAAATAGTATCAACTTAGAGGAAACTCAAGTAAAACAGGTAGGCATGCTTATTCCAAAGCTAAACTACACAGTTAGTACATGAAACAATGAAATAGGGATAAAACGATTTATGTCATGAAAGGAAAAGTGGAGTTTTAACAACAATAGCCCGTGTACGCACTCGTCACCTCACGTACACGATGCTCGTATAACAAAAACGGTATCCAAACAACCTAAGGGGAAGTCCCCAACACAGAGTTAGGCAAGCCATTTACCTCGACTGCGCTAATCAACTCAATACCACGCTCTTGCCACGAGTGGAGCTAGATTTAGGGGCGAAATCGAATGATTATGAGTATCCGACTCCGGGTGGCCCAAATCTATTCAGTTCGATTGCATAAAGTAAATATCAACTCAAGGAACCAAAATAGGTAATAAGTTCAAAGCTAATACGCAAAATTTGGAAAATTTTCCAAAAAGTCCCTTGGGCCCACGTCTCGTAAATGGGTAAAAGTTACAAATTCCGAACACCCACTCACTCACGAACTCATTCGAACAAGAATCATCAAAATCCGACGTCAAAATCTCCCTAAATCCTCAGATTCCTACTTGGGGAACCTTCATCCCATTTTCATGATTTTTCACCCAAAATCATTGATTAGATTGAGGAAATTGTTAGAGCTTAATGATATACAAGTGAATTAAGGTTAGAAATCGTTACCTATGAAGCTCCTCTTCAAACCCACTGAAAATTGCCAAAACCCGAGCTCTATATCATTTTAGGAGATATGAATTTCAAACCCTCAGATTTTTGTATAAACAGCCCAGGGATTCCGCACCTGCGACTCTTGGACCGCACCTGCGGAAAATCCATCGCAGCTGCGAAAACTCACTTAACAGTTTCGGGGCCGCACCTGCAGTCAATTGGCCGCATATGTGGTCCCGCACCTATGGAACCCAGACCGCACCTGCGGCCACTGGCAACCCTGGCCAAATTCCGCATTTGCGAACCCAACCTCCGCACCTGCGTGTCCGCACCTGCGGTTCCCCGTCCGCAGGTGAGAGACACTAGAACCAGCGATGGTTCAGCTGTGTTCCAAGTTCCAAAATCACTCGTTGAGCATCCGAAACATCCCGGGGGCCCCCAACCAAACTTACCAACCAATCCTAATACTTCATTCAAACTTAGTCAAGCCTTCGAAACATATCCCAAGACATCAAAATCACCAATTTTGCATGGATTCAAGCCTAAGAACTTATGAAATTTCCAAATTCCACAACCGATGTCGAAACACGCCAAAACTCATCCGAATGACCTCTAATTTTACACACAGGTCATAAACGACATTACGAACATGCTGTCACTTCCCGAATTCCATTCCAAGCCCGATATCAAAATTTCATCTATCAGCCGAAATTGCCAAAATTCCAACTTTCGCCAATTCAAGCCTAAATCTACTACAGACCTCGAAAACATATTTCGAACATGCTCCTAACCCTGAAATCATCCAACGGAGCTAACGGAGTCAACGGAATTCTATTCTGGATCCATCTTTACACAGTTCCAACTACGACCTGATTTCTAAAGCCTAAACTCACATATAAGGACTATGTGTCCAAAAACTCTCCGAATTTCACCACTCAACGTTCCGACAAGTCTCAAAAGCAGAAATAGACATGGGGAAAAAATTTATTTGGGGATCGAGGCGCTAACTTTCAAAACGACCGACCGGGTCGTTACACCACAACTCTTTGTGATCTTCGGGCAAGTATCAATTTGATGCCCTATTCGGTTTTCAAGACCTGGGGCATTGGGAAACCAAGACCCACATCTATGAGATTACAAATTGGTGATCGTACAATGAAGATACCGTTGGGGGTGATTGAAGTTGTATTGGTTCGTGTTGATAAGTTCATTCACCCGACAGATTTTGTTATTCTTGATTGTGAAGTGGACTATGAGGAGCTATTTATTCTTGGTAAACCTTTCCTAGATACGGGGAAGGCTCTTGTTGATGTGGAAGTCGGAGAACTCAGTTCCCGAGTGGGTGATGAAAAGGTGGTGTTCCATATGTGCAAATCTATGAGGCAATCGAATAGTAATGAAGTGTGTTCTTTCGTGGACTTGGTGACCGATGTGATATTGATGATATAAGTGCCACGATTAATGTCAGTGATATGTTGGAGGTCGTCTTGCTCATTTTTGATGACGACGAGATGGATGGCTTCATGGAATGTGTTAATTCATTGCAAGGAATAGTTTCGTACAATTATGCACCCCGAGAACTTTTCTTGGATATTGAGAATATGAAAACTCTTCCTACAAAGCCTTCAATTAAAGAGCCTCTTATCTTGGAGTTGAAGCCATTGCCTCTACATCTCAGGTACGAATTCCTTGGCCCTTGTTCAATTTTACCGGTTATTCTTTCCTCTTGTTTGACTAACGCGCAGGTTGAATCCACCATGACAGTGCTCCACAAGAGGAAGAAAGCTACTGGGTGGACTTGGCGGATACTCGGGGAATACGCCCCATATTTTGCATGCACAAGATTAACTTGTAGGAAGATGCCAAACTATCCAAAGGAAACTAAATAAAGCCATGCCAGACGTGGTCAAAAAGTATATCATCAAGTGGTTAGATGCTGGGGTTGTCTATCCCATTTCCAACAGTTCGTGGACTTCTCCGGTGCAATGTGTCCCAAAGAAGGGGGCATAACAATGGTCACCAATGACAAGAACGAGTTGATTCCCACAAGAACGGTGACCAGGTGGAGAGTGTATATGGACTATTGGAAGCTAAACAAAGTCACGAGGAAAGACCATTTTCCACTTCACTTTCTTGACCAAATGCTTGATAGGTTGGACGAATGTGTTTTCTATTGCTTTCTAGATGGATATTCGGGCTACAACGAAATCCTTATTACCCTAGAAGATCAAGAGAAAAAAACTTTCACTTGTGCCTATGGCACTGTTACATTCCATACTTTAACGTTAGGATTCGATGAAGTAATATCATATGAGCTTGAAGGGATTAAGACCATTCATGAGATTTTAGAGGGTTTGTGACTGTGTTATTATAAGACCCCGAAAGTTTAACAACCTTTCAAAAATAAGTAATGAAAAATAACATTTGGCTAGTATTATCCTTGTGAACGTTTAAAACATAACTAGCAAGTTTATTTGTTAGAAATGCAAACTTTCTTACACTTTTACTGAAAGTTAAGTTGTCCTTCATCACCCCATATTTCTGGAAAATTCATACACATATCTTCTCAGGCATGATATTATGTTAGTGTGGTATTTTCTTTTAAGTGAAGTATTTTAGTAAAAGTTTATAAGTATAATTTTGGATAGTTACTATTATTACTATTTTCGAATATGGTAAATTATACATATAATATGAGAAAGTTTATGAGATTTTATTTATTGTAAAGATAGAAATTATTTTTTCACAAGTAAAGAAGGTTATCATTTTACCATTTTAAGAATTAAGCGTACGGGAATTTGTACTCTTTATACGAGATTAGCAAAATTAAAAGTTCAGAAAATATATGTATTTTTACATGGATGTTATAATAAAAATAATACTGAATGTATTTATTTTATGTGGTACCATATGATCATGATAGTAAAGTATATTATAGTAAGGTGTATAAAATATATTAAAAATAAGTAGAATTTTAAGTAATTTGAAATAATTCTTAATTATGACGGGTAATTGGTTAATTACCGAATAGCGGGATATTACCTAATTAATTAATTAAATAATTAATTGCATATTGGATAATGCTTAAATCCCCCAACAAAGGAATTACGTGGCATATTTTGGCTTAGGAAAATGGTGACTCATGCTTTTATTAAAATAGGTGGCAAGAATTGAGATATGAGACTTGGCAAAGTCTTAAGGACGTGACTCTTATTATATGTCCCATCTCTGCAAATTCCATCAAATTTTCGTACTTACAATGATTTTAGCCTTCCACGTTGGGATCATTGTTATTTTCAAATTGTAAGTTAGTTCCTAGGTATTGACTTTCTAGTAGACAGTCCATGAACATCTCATGGCCTCAATCTTCTTGCTTGGCATTTAACTAGCAGAAAGTGCTAAAAGCTAAGATGGATGCGTATGTGAGTAGAAGTTGAAAAATGTGATTCTTTTATATGCTGAGATATTTACTACCGTGCTTGTGAGCTTCTTTTGATAATGCAAATTGCAATTGTGATTCTCCATTCTTGAGTTACTTTGATATGCTGAAATTTTTACTCTTATTACCATGACTTGTATCCAATTTTGGATCGTTTGAATGAATAATTGGTGGAAGATGAGAAAGAAAATTGGATTAGCTCAATTGTAATGCTTTTTATTTACTGGATTGCCTACTTAATGGTGCTGGATATCATCTTTATGGATCATGAAGATAGCAGTACCGCAAGAGATAAAAAGACTGATAAAAAAAAATGAAAATAAGCAAGAAATACAAGATCTATCGTTTGTACTAAAAAATAATAGGTTTATTCTTGAAACAAAAAATAATAGGTTTATTCTTGATTTGACTGGGAGGGTGACCTTTGAGAGTGTTAGATCGTTTCTTGAGTTTCTGCTTGAAAAGTTGCGCAAGTGTTGAGAAAAAGCCTAGATGTTGTTCAAGAGGAGGTTGTTGATACGAGTACTGAAGCTTACATGTATGTTAAGATTATCCCTGCTTTCTTTTGGCATGATCCAAGTAACGATACATAAACGTAATGATATTTCATAAGTGGTTCTACTCTTAGTAGTTAAAGATGTCTATGTTACTCATTCCCGTAAAGTGATATTCAAGCATGTCTAAGTATGTATCTAGTTCTCTATTGAAGTATTTGATAAAGATGTTAATGTTTATAATATAGTGATACATGCATCTTCATGCATTTACCACCGGGCTACAACCGGTCGGACAGTCATGCATTTACCACCGTGCTACGGCCGGTCGGGAAGTTATCACCGGTTGGGCTGTTATGTATCATTATTTACCACCGGTTGGACAGTCATGCATATTCCTTTACCACCGAGCTACGACCGGTTGGACAGTTACATATTTACTACCGAGTTACGGCCGGTTGGGCAGTTACATATTTACCACCGAGCTACGGCCAGTCGGGCAGTCATACCACCGTGCTACGGCCAGTCGGACAGTTACCACTGATCAGTTGGGCAGTCATGCATCATACGATATGGATAATAGATTCAAAGAGAAGTATTATACATATAAGTATAAGTATGCATATACGATGGCACTTCAAAGATTCAGGTTGATTCTTATATGTCTTTAATTAATGTTGACTTATTGTTATGTTTTAGTTCTGCCTTACATACTGAGTACATTATTCGTACTAATGTCCTTTTGTTGGGGTCTCTGCATTCATGCCAACAGGTATAGATAATCAGTTTGACGAGACCTCATAGTAGACGAGATTGGCGTTTATCGAAGGATCGGTAAGCCTACACCTCATTCAGAGCGCAACCGAGTCTATGAGTCATCATGCCAGAGTTTTGCTACAAGCTATGGGTAGGCCGGTACCCTGTCCCATTTGATGTCAAATAATCATAGAGGCTTTGTAGACATATGTTCATTTTGTACAGTATGTTAGAGGCCTTGACGACCCATATGTATTCATGTTTTAAGAACGATAATTTATTGATACAGTGTTGCCCACTTATAGTTATACAATACGAGTTGTGGCCATGTTGGCCATGATAGTTACAAAAAAAAAAGGGTTGCAGAGTGGTTCGCTCGGGCCGGCATGGCATCGGGTGCCAGCCACGCCTCCCCAGGTTTGGGGTGTGATAAAGTGGTATTAGAGCAGGTCGTGTCCTAGAAAGTCTACAAAGCCGTGCCTAGTATAGTATCACTTATGGGTATGTTGCGCACCACATTTATAATTGAGAGGCTATAGGACATTTAGGAAATGTTACCCTTCTTTTGTTTCCAGATCGTGCCGTGCCATAGAGCTGAGTCGTAAAGATTCAGTAGAAAGTTTCCATCGAATTTTTTATGCACTAGAGTTGCTATCACAATAGAGCTTTAAGGCGTAGATGTAATTTTTACTTATGTGGAACGGAAGTTAAGAAAGAAACAGAAGATACGATGCAAGATTTAAAGGTAAAGAAAATACGAGATACTCAACTACAAAAGGTTGTACATAGTCGAGGCTTCAGATAGAGGTTGAATTTTGATATAATTTACAGAGGAGACCCTAGTAAAGATTTTGTAAATCTCTAAGAGTTAACATTCGAGGACGAATGTTCTAAAGAGGGGAAGGATGTTAAATCCCGTACTTTAACGTTAGGATTCGATGAAGTAATATCATATGAGCTTGAAGGGATTAAAACCATTCATGAGATTTTAGAGGATTTGTGACTATGTTATTATAAGACCCCGAAAGTTTAACAACCTTTCAAAAATAACTAATGAAAAATAATATTTGGCTAGTATTATCCTTGTGAACGTTTAAAACATAACTAGCAAGTTTATTTGTTAGAAATGCAAATTTTCTTAGCTACACTTTTACTGAAAGTTAAATTGTCCTTCATCACCCCATATTTCTGAAAAATTCATATTTACATATTTCTCAGGCATGATATTATGTAAGTGTGGTATTTTCTTTTAAGTGAAGTATTGTAGTAAAAGTTTATAAATATAATTTTGGATAATTACCATTATTACTATTTTCGAATATGGTAAATTATACATATAATATGAGAAAGTTTATGAGATTTTTATTATTGTAAAGATAGAAATTATTTTCTCACAAGAACAGAAGGTTATCTTTTTACCATTTTAAGAATTAAGCGTACGAGAATTTGTACTCTTTATACGAGATTAGCAAAATTTAAAGTTCAAAAACTATATGTATTTTTACATGGATGTTTTAATAAAAATAATGGTGTATGTATTTATTTTGTGTACTATCATATGATCATGATAGTAAAGTATATTGTAGTAAGGTGTATAAAATGTATTAAAAATAAATAGAATTTTAAGTAATTTGAAATAATTTTTAATTATGCGGATAATTGATTAATTACCGAATAGCGAGATATTACCTAATTAATTAATTAATTAATTGCGTATTGGATAATGCTTAAATTCCCCAACAAAGGAATTACGTGGCATATTTTGGCTTAGGAAAATGGTGACTCATGCCTTTATAAAAATAGGTGGAAAGAATTGAGATATGAGACTTGGCAAAGTCTTAAGGACGTGACTCTTATTATATGTCCCATCTCTGCAAAATCCATCAAATTTTTGTACTTACAATGATTTTAGCCTTCCACGTTGGGGTCATTGTTATTTTCAGATTGTAAGTTAGTTCCAAGGTATTGACTTTCTAGTAAACAGTCCATGAACATCTCATGGCCTCAATCTTCTTGCTTGGCACTTAACTAGCAGAAAGTGCTAAAAGCTAAGATGGATGCGTATGTGAGTAGAAGTTGCAAAATGTGATTCTTTTATATGCTGAGATATTTACTACCGTGCTTGTGAGCTTCTTTTGATAATGCAAATTGCAATTGTGATTCTCCATTCTTGAGTTACTTTGATATGCTGAAATTTTCACTCTTATTACCATGACTTGTATCCAATTTTGGATCGTTTGAATGAATAATTGGTGGAAGATGATAAAGAAAATTGGATTAGCTCAATTGTAATGCTTTTTATTTACTGGATTGCCTACTTAATGGTGTAACGACCCAACCGGTCATTTTACGTTATCGGACCTCGTTCCCCTGTCTAAGTCTTTCCATGGCGGCTTCTTGTGTTTTGTGACTTGCGGGGACTGGTGGTTCAGGATTTGGAAGTGTTTTGAGAAATATATGAACACTTGGTTCCTTAAGGTTGGCCTATTTGGCCAAGTTTGACTTTGGTCAACATTTTGAGCAAACGACCTCGGAATCGAGTTCCGACAATGTCAGTAGCTTTGTATTATGATTTTGGACTTGAGCGTATGTTCGGAATGTGTTTTTGATAACCCAGGGGCGTTTCGGCGCCCGATATAGAAATAAGGATTTTCTTATATTTGAAATTTGGTTTGGAACGTGATTTTATGATATCGAGGTCCGAATAAAATTCCGAGACCGGGAATAGTTCCGATATGTCATTTATGACTTGTCTGCAAAATTTGAAGTCATTCGAGTAGTATAGGCCGGTTCGGCGCATTGAAATGAATTCTAGAACTTCAAGTTCAAAGTGTGGATTCAATTTGGTTTTGGGGTCAAATTCTGAGTTTTGTTTTGTTTTTCGCGTTTCGGAAGTTCGAGAGAGTCCGTATCATGAATACAGACTTGCCAGTGCCTTTGGACGGGGTCCCGAGGGGCTCAGGTGAGTTTTGGACCCCCGGGAGCTAAGTTCAAAAAACCAGATTTTTGCTGTCTGGTTTCCTTCTTCGCGATCGCGGGAGGTGGGCCGCGTTCGCGGAGAAGGAATTGGGCGGGGCTGCTGAATGCTCTTCGCGTTCGCAGGAATCTCCCCGCGATCGCGGAAGGTCGGGTCCCTGACCTTCACGATCGCATCCCTGCCTTCGCGATCGCAGCCCCTTTCTCGCGTTCGCATAGAGTTAGGTCGGGACCAGGCCCGTTTACTCTTCGCGATCGCAGGACCTCCTCCGCATTCGCAGAGGTCTGGCCAGTTGGCCTTTACGATCGCGGGCCCCTTTTCGCGTTCGCATAGAAGGGCCTTAGGCCCTGGGCCATTTGGCCTTCGCGATCGCGGGCCCCTGGTCTCGATCGCGGTGAAGGGGAAATCTGGGCAGTTAACTTATATACGTGATTTAAGTCCCATTCCCCATTTGCATCTTCTTCCTTGAGTTAATTGAGAGCTTCCAAGAGGACCATTCAACCTAGTGCTTGAGGTAAGTAAATTCCTTATTAACACTAGTTTTAAACATCAATCTCTAGTTAAATTCTCTACTAAATTATCAAAAATCATGAATTTGGGTAGGAATTTTAGGGCTTTTGAGGAATTTGGGAATTGTCCGTTTAAAGCCATGAATTCAAGTAGAAACTTCTTATTAATGATCCTTAGGCTATGGGTGAGTGATTCCTTTAGAAATTTTTGGAATTTGAACATGCGGATCCGGGGTTGAAATTTGAGAATTCTTCAAGAATAGCGATTTTATTGAATAACTAGGATAATTTCTCACATTGTGCATGCATTGATATAATTGTGCACCTTTTGTCTAGTTGCGGGTCCTCGGGTGTAGAGTTCGGAGTTTCGGGCGCATTTGTGGTCCGAGGGGTAGATTCGACGCGCGGTGAGTCTCCTTTCTAACCTTGTAAGAGGGAATTGTCCCCATAGGTGATGTACATGCTATGTGTAATTTGTTTGGGGGCTACGTACGCACCAAGTGACGAGAGTCCGTACGTAGCGGCTATCATTGTTATGTCTGGGTAGTTAGGCCCACAACATGTCTTATATGCTTCCTTTTAAATGTCTTATATGCTTCCTTTTAAATGCCTTATATGCTTCCTTGTAATGCCATATGTGCTATGAGATCATGTTACGTATAGTATTGTTTCTCCGGGGCTTTATGGAAATTGCTGAATTGAAAGGAATTTGGTTATGGAAATTAAGTTTTATGAGTTATTGTGTGTGCATGTGACCGCTTCGCAATTTACATTCCGCGAGCGATGTGTGATTTCCCCCACTCTCATGGGAGCGGGCCGTACGCCACGACAGATTGAAAGGTGTACTTTTGGGACGGGCCGATCGATCCTCGGCAGTGCACAAAGATGATATAATTGAGAATGCACTTTTGATACAAGCCGTTCGATCCTCGGCAGTGCATGGACGAAGTTGTACTATGTTATGATATGGTTACATTGAAAGACACACTTTTGGTACGGGCCGTTCGATCCTCGAAAGTGCGCAGTCATGACTATAGTAAGCATGCACTTTTGGGACGGGCCGTTCGATCCTCGGCAGTGCATAGCTATTTTTTTCTTATGACTCCGGCCGGTTGTCTTATTCCTGTGTGCGCATGATTATTTGGCTTTGTTCCATGGATATTGACTTGTATTGGATATTTGGGGGAAAGAAAGTGGCCATTGTTATTTGTTCCAGTAATTTTTCTTGGATTTCTGTACTTTATACATAATTGCTACTCACTGTCTTACATGTCTGCTGCTTTGATTTTATCACTGTTATATCATACTGTGGACCTTAGTGAGTGTCAAGTCGACCTCTCGTCACTACTTCTTCGAGATTAGACGGGATACTCACTAGGTACATATTTATTTAATATGTACTCATGCTGCACTTCTGTACTTAACTGTACAGGTTCTGAGGCTGGTGCATCTGGTTATCAGACCGGATCTAGATAGTGACCGTAGCAGACTTGACTTCACGGTGAGCTGCTTCCTCTGGCGATCTCCAGCAACACCATGGAGTTTCATTTACTTTTGTTTCCCATCTATTCATGCAGACAACGGGATTGTATATATTATTATCCTTTGTATATTCAGTTAGTATGCCCATGACACTTGTGGCACTAGTTCCTGGCACACACACGTAGTGGTTACTTTTGGGATTTTGGGGCTGTATATATATGTGCTTGTATTTTGGCTCGCGCTTCTTTATAGCTACTCTATCTACCACTGAGTTATTATCTTTCGATAACATGATTTAACTTGCTAAATTCGGTAAATGGGTGAATAATTGAATCAAGTAAAGAGAAGCACTTAGTGAAGTTTACATTGGCTTGCCTAACCCCGTTGTTGGGCGCCATCACGACCTGGATTAGGATTCTGGGTCGTGAAAAATGGTGTTGGATATCATCTTTAAGGATCATGAAGATAGTAGTACCGCAAGAGATAAAAAGACTGATATCAAAAAAGAATTATGAAAATAAGCAAGAAATACATGATCTATCGTTTGTACCAAAAAATAATAGGTTTATTCTTGATTTGACTGGGAAGGTGACCTTTGAGAGTGTTAGATCGTTTCTTGAGTTTCTGCTGGAAAAGTTGCGCGAGTGTTGAGAAAAAGCTTAGATGTTGTTCAAGAGGAGGTTGTTGATACGAGTACTGACGCTTATGTTAAGGTTATACCTCCTTTATTTTGGCGTTATCCAAGTAACGGTACATAAACGTAATGATATTCCATAAGTGGTTCTACTCTTAGCAGTTAAGGATGTCTATGTTACTCATTCCCGTAAAGTGATATTCAAGCATGTCTAAGTATGTATCTAGTTCTCTATTGAGGTATTTGATAAAGGTGTTAATGTTTATAATATAGTGATACATGCATCTTCATTCATTTACCACCAGGCTACGGCCGGTCGGGTAGTCATGCATTTACCATCGTGCTACGGCCGGTCGAGCTGTTACCACCGGCTGGGCAGTTATGTATCATTATTTACCACCGGTTGGGCAGTCATGCATATTCCTTTACCACCGAGCTACAACCGGTTGGGAAGTTACATATTTACATCCGAGCTACGGCCGGTTGGGCAGTTACATATTTATCGTCGAACTTGTCACGACCCAAAATTTATTAACGTCGTGATGGCGCCGGACACCACTGTCAGGCAAGCCAATCATTCATTTGTTGAAATAATTCCTGTTTTTAACGCTTTCGAAATCGTTACTTTTCACTTTAATACATAGTAACTAGGTAGAAATCCATTTAAGTAAAAGCAACAGTCTATTTTTCCAATTTAATGAAAATACAGCCCAAATACATCGCAGAACCCGGTGTCACAAGTACATGAGCAATTTCTAAGAATTTATACAAATACTACGAAGCTTGTCCGAAATAAAAATTGGACAAGGAATTTAAAATGAAAGTAAATACAATATGAGGGAGACTCTGTCAGCTGTGGGTCGCCTCCGGATGATACAGCTCACCTAAGTCTCCAAACCAACCACGTCGCTATGAAAGTACCTGTGCAACAAAATGCACAACAAGTGTAGCATGAGTACGAAAACAACATGTACTCAGTAAGTATCCCTCCTAACCTCAGAGAGGTAGTGACGAGAGGTCGAATTAGACACTTGCTATAAGTCGATTAAATATAATCAAGTGAGGTGTAAGCATGAGTATCATATAAAATCAATTAATAAGCAGGGATAAGAAACATCAAACTTATTTCACCCTTTTCACATCAATTCTTCTTCATTTAAACTGGAATTTCAACTTTTCCTTAAGCCGATAAACATGTATAAATCACAAGAAATACGCAGTATTTGTCATGTATAAATCACAGGAAATACGCGGTATTTATCATGCGCAATCAAAATGCCGAGGGTCGAACGATGCGGACCAACAATAATAAATTATGCACTGCCGAGGGTCGAACGACTCGAACCATAGATGCATCTATTTTCTCCGCTCGCGAATCGAACATGTGACGCAGTCAACATAATAGTAATAAGGCTAACCTGCTCGCGAATCATACCTACGACTCAGGTGCTCATAGGTACACGTATTCACATAATAAATCCGCATTTTATCAAGAAAACGACTTCTCAAGAAAAATGGTAAAATTCTCTTTAGGTGAACCTGAAGATAGTATTTAAATCATGTGTGAAATTCATTTGCCAAGTTCAATAATATTCAATAATAAAACCTTAACAGGAACACAATTATCGACGGAGGAATCAATTCTCTTTGTAAATGATTAAGAAAGGTACACTCTAGCCTTCTTAGGAAATAAATTACCAATTCAATAGCATTATCAATCTAATTTTATTGGCAGGATCACATGTACAACATTTAAGGCATGCTAGTGGGTCCTAGACTACCCGGACAAAAGCATAGTAGTAGCTACGCACGGACTCTCGTCACCTCGTGCGTACTAGCCCCCGCAAATAACAACATTGTAACGACCCGGCCGGTCGTTCCGTAGAATTTGTATTATAATTACTGTTATTGACTTGTCATAGGTTGGTCATACTGTTATTTATGTGTTAAAGTTGGTAGGCTTGAAATCAGAATGGTTATAATGAGAAATTAGTCACTTAGTCTTTAAAAATAGCCTTAAAGTTGGAAAAGTCAACTGAGAGTTGACTTATTGGTAAATGACCTCGGAATGCGGATTTATGGATCAGATAGTTACGTTAGGTGATTTGGGACTTAGGAGTGTGTTCAGAATATTTTTTTGATGTCCGGTGTAGAATTAGGCTTGAATTGGCGAAAGTTAGTTTTTGGCGATTTCCGGTCGGTAGTGGAAAATAGGCTATCGGGCTCGGAATGGAATTCCAGAAGTTGGAACAGGTTTGTAATGCCATTTTGGATATGTCTACAAAATTTCAGGTTAATCGGAGTTGTTTTGGATAGTATCGGCATCGTTGGTGGATTTTAGAAATTTCAAAGTTCTTAGGCTTGAATCCGATGTGATTTTGGTGTTTTGAGGTTATATTTAGTGTTTTGAGAGTGCAACTAAGTTTGAATAATCATATGTAATGTGTTGGTATGTTTGGTTTGGGTCCCGAGGGGCTCGGGATTGATTTGGGATGGTTGACGGGAAGTTCGGAGTTGGATATTTGCAGCAAAATGCTGCTGGTGCGAATTCACAGTGATTTCCGCACCTGCGGAAGTTTAGGTGCGGAAGTTTGACCGCAGGTGCGGGCTCGCAGGAGCGAGCAAGGCTCCGCAGGTGCGATATTGGCAAGTCCAGGGAAGTTCGCAGGTGCGGTTAGTGGGACGGTAGGTGCGGTCCCGCAGGTGCGAGAAAAGGGACGCAAGTGCGGAACCCCTAGGCAGAAAATATAAAAATAAACCCTCCGCGACCATTAGACCTTTTAACACCATTTTTGAACAGGAAAAGAGCTTGGAGGCGATTTTGAAGAGGGACATAATACCAGTGTTTAATTCATGAAAGTCAGTAGAAAAAGGTGGAGTTAGGGCTTGAGATTATGAGACCTTTAGGGATCGATTTAAGGGGTCAAACGTACTCCGATTTTAGCGTTCTTTATATGTACGGACTCATGCGATGACGAAGAACATTTTGGTATAAAACTTTCAGAATTCCGAGATACGGGCCAGGGGGTCGGGTTTTAGCAAATTTCGGGTTTTGAGCTAAAATTGGTATTTTTCAATTGGAATTCATTCCTTAAGCATAATTTGATGATAAAAATCTGAACTTGGTAGATTTGGAGAACTCAGGAGTTGATTCGAGAGGCAAGCGTATTGCGAAATAGTTTTCGGGCTAGTTTGAGGTAAGTAATGTCTTTAAATCCTGTCCTAAGGGTATGAAACCCCGGACTCTGCACCCTTTCACGGGTTTTGGAATACAATGGTTGGAACTTTGGAAATATATTCCCTATTTAGGCAACTATTAAGTTGCGAAACTGATTTTTAATGCCTATGCATAATAGTATTGATATATATTTGATATGATTTGGGATGTAAGCCATGTTTGGGGCCTAGTGTCGACCTGTTTACCCCTTGGGGGCTGTTTTTACTATTTTCACTGAGTCTTTTCTTGATAAATTGTTTTGACACTCAGAGTATTTTGATACTATTTCTTGAATAATGAAACACTATTTTGGGTCGAGAACCCGGTATATTTATGGCCTGAAGGGCAAGTTGAGAGTGTCTGGCTGAGTGAGGCTGCGGGCCTATATTGTGAGGATGTTATGATATGAGTGAGGCTGCGAGCCTATATTGTGAGGATGATATGATGTGAGTGAGGCTGCGAGCCTATATTGTGTGTGATTTATTCCATGCTATGGCTTGTTATAGCTCTTGGGCTGTAGGAGCCCCTCCGGAGTCTGTACACACTCCCAGTGAGCGCAAGTACCTAATGAGTGATATTGCCCGCGGAGCTGATACTGAGTGATTGCGAGGTTGCCTGATGGGCTAATATTGAGTGATTGTGAGGTTGCCTGATGGGCTGTGTGATTGTGAGGTTGCCTAATGGGCTAATATGGAGTGACTGTGAGGTTGCCTGATGAGCTGGTACTGAAAGAAATTGTTACGAGAAATGACTTTGGCCCGAGGGGCAGATTTATGATGATTTTACTGAGTTTTGAACTATGATTCACTTCGTTTTTCAAACTGGGTTTTACTGAGAATTATACTGAGATATATGTTGAAATTATACTTGTTTCAAAGGATTTCTGGAAAATTGGTTTTCGAACTTGTGTACTTAATGAATACTTTATGGTGACTTGGTGTTTTACTGATTTTTGTGAATTGGTGTATATGTGCTGTGTGTTTCGTATTTCTCAGACTGTGATTTATTTTCATTACTACTGAGTTGGAGTACTCATCATTACTCCCTGCACCTCTGTGTGCAGATCCAAGTATTGATTTGGAGTAGTAGTCGTCCGAGTTCGTTATCAGCAGGTTACGGAATTTCGAGGTAGCTGTCCAGCGTCCACAACTTCTCCATTTCTCTTCCTTATTTAGTTTTGGCATTTCATTCCTAGACTTATTTAAGACATTAGCAGAGTTAGTTTTATTTCGTAGATGCTCGTGACCATGTTGACTCCATTCTTGGGAGGTTTTGTTTAGAGTTGTTTAGACTATTGTTGGGGCGCTACGACTTAAATAATTTATTTTATGCTTGCTTGCTGCTTATTATTGATTTGTGAATTTTTATAATAGAACAATTGCGTAGTAATGTGATGGTTGGCTAGCCTAGTTCCACGATAGGTGCCATCACGACCTGTTAGGATTTGGGGTTGTGACAAGTTGGTATTAGAGCTCTAGGTTACATAGGACTCAACGGTCATGAGCAGGTTTAGTAGAGTCTTGCGGATCGGTACAGAGACGTCTGTACTTATCTTTGAGAGGCTGCAGAACCCTTAGGAAACATTCCACATTCTTGAATTGTTGTCGTTCGAATCCGTTTTATTTATCCAAAGCGTAACTCTTTGAATTCCTTTCATGTATTCGAATGCGCGCGCGAGCGCTTGGTATCAGTTGTGCGTCGTCGGCTTCTGACTTCCATGGGTGAGATATGATTTTTAACATGTTAATAATGGGCCAGTCGGAAGGACTTGAGGCCGGATTTTGTCTGTGGCTTGAGTGTTGAGATTTCATTTGGGTGAGCACATGTGTTGGGGGACTTATATGTCCGTTTGTGTCCTTATTGATGGAACTTTGTGACTAGATAACTATATGGTGAGTGTGATCGGATAGTTAGATGTATTCAGGTTGTTTGATTGTGACCAAAATGAACTGGCGGGAGATGTGGCAAGAACCATTGATTATTTGACTTATGTATAGAGTTAGAATATGACTTCGAGTTATGAGTATTGAAGGACCTCTCGTGTAGTTTAGTTGTGGAGTGAAGTTGATTTTCCTGTTATGTTCTGAGTTCCCGTGATGTCTTTTGAGCTAACCAATGCTCCAGTAGCATTCATGTATTTGATTAGCGGTGTATTCAGGCAGTGATTGCACTCCTTTGTTATTGTATTTATTGATGGAATCATGTCGTACTCACGTAGCAAGGGATATCATACTCGACATTTGATGATGGTATCACAAGGATATAGGGAGGAGAAGCTTTGTGCGAAGTTCTCCAAGTATGAATTTTCAGCTCAGTTCAGTAGCATTCTTAGGACACACGGTGTCCAGTGAAGGTATCCATGTGGTCAGACGAGTGTGAGTAGAGCTTCCAGAAGCTCAAGATTCCTTGACCACAACCCCAGTGTTAGTATTTCCATAAGCTTCAGGTTCTTATACCGCTAGATTGGATGTCTCGAGGGCAGGCAGTAGTTGTGTTCTAATGTAGGAAGGTATAGTTATTACATGATAGCTATGATTTTCGGAAGTGTATAGGGAGATATCATTTTGAGGTTAAGCAGGCAGGAGTATTTCCTGCGGGTTGTCTTGAGGTGTGTGACCCTTATGTTTATCTGTGGCAAGTTCTTTTCTACCAGTAGATGATGTATGTTGTAATTTGAGTTTAGCTCGCTTGTGGCAGTTGGCATGACCATTATTATGGTTAATACAAGATTTGCATACGATTTGAGGGTTAGATGGTTCGGGTCATATAAGCTTATGGAGGATTTAGTTGAACCTTACCACAGTATGGTGGCAGTGATAATGTGGGGGCATCGTAAGTTATTGTTTGTCTTGATCCTTGGCTTTGAGCCAAGTGGGGGAGTCCGTTAATGATAAGTTGATTACACGATTATGTGTTGTACTAGTTTCGGTGCGAGGTATATTGCTGAATCAGTTATGACCTACAGAGATGGAGTCTTGGAATGACTCGAGTGATGGAAATTTCTTCGATCCAAGTTGTAATGTACTTTACGGATAGTGGAATTCATTGAATGATGGAGTTGCACTGGTAAGGCTAGAACGTGATATGTATGAGTGTGCTTATTGCTTCAAAGGGGTGGATTACTTTCCTAGTATGTGGATTGCAAGTGGGTTCAGGCCGTTCTGTTTACTTGGTTAGTGTAATTGAAATTGCGTAGAGTAAATGACATTCGAGAATGGTTCAGACGGATTCAAGGTTATATGAAACGATCGAGGATCTTCAAGGTGTGAGAAGGGCTAGAACTGAGATTTACGGGGAAGGTGTCAAGGCTTGTGGTGCATTTGCATTATCATGGATTCTATCCATCAGTATCAGAAAAGTGAAGGTAATGACTTTAAATTCGCAGGAAGTCTCTTTAGGGTAAGTATTTGTAATGTAGTGCATTTGGGGATAATTGAGGGAGTATTCAGCGGCTTATGAGCCTTAGACGGTACATTTTTATGCTCGGGTTTTGTGCGGTGAGTCGGGATTGAGAATTGCGGTATTATGGAAAGAAGAAGTATCAATTCGAAAGTAAGTCAGAAGGAACTTGGATAAATAGAACAACTTGGTAGTACGTCGGATTGGCATGATAATGAATATGGTTAGTTCTTTGGGTGTTTATAAGGTAATGAGTTATTGCAGGTGTTTCTTAGCAATTCTCTTGGAATTTGGTGGCATGCGTAGTTTGGTTGAGTTAGAAGGATTCAGTCCTGACGGGTTGGTGTTGTACAAATGTGATTCGGGAGTTCTTGATGATTTCTACCACGGTTGGAGATGTATATTTCTACTAGCGTGAGGGTCGTGTGATGTATTTTGATTTTGCTTCTAAATGGGATCAATGGAAAGTTCTTGGCTAGTTGGGTACATAGTTGTTTGTGGCTAGGAAGGGAGCATGAAGTTCTCGTATTTATCATAGGATTGCATGACGTATGCAGTATTTTGTGTATAGTGGAGAGTGGCATATGTGAGGTCACGATTCAGTTCTGGAAGGAAGGTCAGAACTGGCAGTTTCAGATGATTAGGTAAAGGATACCACTATTGGGTGGATGGATGAGAGTATACATTCATAAAGGACAATGTGTTTAAGGCAACGTGTTTGAGTAAGGGTGCATCATTTGTGTTACGGCGCTCTCTGATCGGATCGATTGCCGATATTCAAGTTTGTTGGTGGCACAGAAGAATTATAGGAGTATCCCCGTGGAATGATTGAGTATTGGAGACATGTTATATATTCGAGTGGTGCAGCTGGGGATCAGATATAGTAATTGGTGCGCCTTATGGATTTTGAGACTGGGAGTTTTCATGAACAAATTATTTTTGTAGTTGTGAAATACGAGGATGCGAGCAAGATAGTCAGGTGTTAGTATATGTCATGATTCAGTCATTATGAAACGTTCGGAGAGTTATCTACCTGTTGTTGGTGACCAGAGTTGACTTAGAGTTATTGGTAGGCCAGTATGGGTGTGTGATCTGCACCGAGTCAGAATTGTTGACTCCAAGTTGCTATTGTTGAGGGATGTACCATTTGATTGTGATTGAGCTTATTCGTGCTTTGGAGTGATCTATGAGTTACCTTTCAGTGTTCGAGGAGTTGTGATCATTGGTTGAATGTGCATAGGGTGCAGTTCTAATTGGGCTTATTACTAGATTTGAGTAAGGTAAGTAATTGGGTGCTGTAGGATTGAGATGTGTTTGTTATGTTATTGTTAGTTCGGGTGGCATGGTATCGTCCGATTTCCCCCGTGGTTATGGCAATGCACTTTGAGTAATCGATGTCGAATTTCGCATGGTTATTGATTTTGAGTAAGGTGGCTTGGAGTATGTCATGTCGTCCAGCGGTTGGATGGGATCGCGCTTTGCAGCTGAGTTAGGTAGAGGTATGATCTTTGGTGCCGGATTTGTGTGATATGGTTTCACGATGTGTATTAGGCTTTTAGCATGATGTGGTAATGGCAAGAGAAATGGCAGTATAGTCCTCTCGTGTGAGTCTTCTCTATTTTATGAATTGAGCTCTTAGGATATTGTTATTGAGTGCACGGGTTGCACACATTATGGCTTTGGATGGTATTGATGCTGAGCAGGCGAATGGTTGCTGGTTTCTATGTGTTTGTTTCATCATCGGCACCATATGAAGGTGTTAAAGCAAATCTTTCTTTGATAAGAGGTTATTTACCAGTGTTGGGTTGTTATGAGCAGCGATTGGGATTATGAGTCATCGCTATGAGTGTTGAGTCATGCGTTATATTATGTGATTTCATCTTGTGTTGCGGATATGGCTTGATACAGCGTGTCCAGACTATTTCAGCTTATAGTTGTGGGATTAGAACTTGTAAATCATTTCAGAAGTGGAAATTTAGTTCTAAGGTTTATGGGTCAGGATCGGACTTCGAAATTTCAACTGTGTTGGGCTATTAGACCTATATAGGGTAAGGTGACATGGAATCACCTCCAAATATGTGCATGGTAGGTTACACAACAATTTTGGTGGTGTTTGGAACAACTCGAGGAACGTTCGAGGACGAACGTGTGTTTAAGTGGGGGAGAATGTAACGACCCCGCCGGTCGTTCCGTAGATTGGTTATACTGTTATTGATGTGTTAGAGTTGGCAGGCTTGAAATCGGAATGGTTATAAGGAGAAATTAGTCACTTAGTCTTTAAAATTAGTCTTAAAGTTGGAAAAGTCAACAAAGAGTTGACTTATTTGTAAACGACCCCGGAATGCGGATTTTATGGCTCGGATATCTTCGTTAGGTGATTTGGGACTTAAGTGTGTGTTCAGAATATTTTTGTGATGTCCGGTGTAGAATTAGGCTTGAATTGGCGAAAGTTAGTTTTTGGCGATTTCCGGTCGGCAGTGGAAAATAGGCTATCGGGGTCGGAGTGTAATTCCGGAAGTTGGAACAGGTTTGTAATGCCATTTTCGATATGTCCGCAAAATTTCAGGTTAATCGGAGTTTTTTGGATAGTTTCGGCATCGTTGGTGGATTTTAGAAATTTCAAAGTTCTTAGGCTTGAATCCGATGTATTTTGGTGTTTTGAGGTTATATTTAGTGTTTTGAGAGTGCAACTAAGTTTGAATGATCATATGTAATGTGTTGGTATGTTTGGTTGGGGTCCCGAGGGGCTCGGGATTGATTCGGATGGTTGACAGGAAGTTCGGAGTTGGATATTTGCAGCAAAATGCTGCTGGTGCGAATTCACAGTGATTTCCGCACCTGCAGAAGTTTGACCGCAAGTGCGGGCCCGCAGGAGCGAGCAAGGCTCCGCAAGTGCGATATTGTCCAGTCCAGGGAAGTTCGTAGGTGCGGTTAGTGGGACCGCAGGTGCGAGAAAGGGGACGCAGATGCGGAACCCCTAAGCAGAAAATATAAAAATAAACCCTCCGCGACCATTAGACCTTTTAACACAATTTTTGAACGGGAAAAGATCTTGGAGGCGATTTTGAAGAGGGAAAATCAGTGTTCTTCATAAAGGTAAGTATTTTGGACCCTAAACCTCGATTATAGGTGATTAACGAACATAATCCCAGTGTTTTATTCATGAAAGTCAGTAGAAATAGGTGGAGTTAGGGGTTGAGATTATGAGACATTTAGGGGTCGATTTGAGGGGTCAAACGAACTCCGATTTTAGCGTTCTTTATATGTACGGACTCGTGAGATGACGAAGAACATTTTGGTATAAAACTTTCTGAGTTCTGAGACGCGGGCCCGGGGGTCGGGTTTTAGCAAATTTCGGGTTTTGAGCTAAAATTAGTATTTTTCAATTGGAATTCATTCCTTAAGCATAATTTGATGATAAAAATCTGAACTTGGTAGGTTTGGAGCACTCAAGAGTTGATTCGAGAGGCAAACGTATTGCAGAATAGTTTCCGGGCTAGTTTGATGTAAGTAATGTCTTTAAATCTTGTCCTGAGAGTGTGAAACCCCGGACTCTGCACCCTTTCATGGGTTTTGGAATACAATGGTTGGAACTTTGGAAATATTTTCCCTATTTAGGCAACTATTGAGTTGCGAAACTGATTTTTAAAGCCTATGCTTAATAGTATTGATATATATTTGATATGATTTGGGTTTTAAGCCATGTTTGGGGCCTAGTGTCGATCTGTTTACCCCTAGGGGGCTGTTTTTACTATTTTCCTCACTGATATGTTATGATTTTCACTCAGTCTTTTCTTGATAAATTGTTTTGACACTCAGAGTATTTTGATATTATTTCTTGAAAAATGAAACACTATTTTGGGTCGAGAACCCGGTATATTTATGGTCTGAAGGGCAAGTTGAGAGTGTCTGACTGAGTGAGGCTGCGAGCCTATATTGTGAGGGTGTTATGATATGAGTGAGGCTGCGGGCCTATATTGTGAGGATGATATGAGATGAGTGAGGGTGCGAGCCTATATTGTGTGTGATTTATGCCATGCTATGGCTTGTTATAGCGCTTGGGCTGTAGGAGCCCCTCCGGAGTCTGTACACACTCCTAATGAGCGCAGGTACCTAATGAGTGATATTGCCCGCGGGGCTGATATTGAGTGATTGCGAGGTTGCCTGCTGGGCTAATATTGAGTGACTGTGAGGTTGCCTGATGGGCTGTGTGATTGTGAGGTTGCCTAATGGGCTAATATTGAGTGACTGTGAGGTTGCTTGATTAGCTGGTACTGAAAGAAATTGTTACGAGAAATGACTATGCCTCGAGGGGCAGATTTATGATGATTTTACTGAGTTTTGAACTACGATTCACTTCGTTTTCCAAACTGGCTTTTACTGAGAATTTTACTGAGATATATGTTGAAGTTATACTTGTTTCAAAGGATTTATGGAAAATTGGTTTTCGAACTTGTGTACTTAATGAATACTTTATGGTGACTTGGTATTTTACTGGTTTTTGTGAATTGGTGTATCTGTGCTGTGTGTTTCGTATTTCTCAGACTGTGATTTATTTTCATTACTACTGAGTTGGCGTACTTATCATTACTCCCTGCACCTCTGTGTGCAGATCCAGGTATTGATTCGGAGCAGTAGTCGTCCGAGTTCGTTATCAACAGCTTACGGGATTTCGAGGTAGCTGTCCAGCATTCACAACTTCTCCATTTCCCTTCCTTATTTAGTTTTGGCATTTTATTCCTAGACTTATTTAAGACATTAGCAGAGTTAGTTTTATTTCGTAGATGCTCGTGACCATGTTGACTCCAGTCTTGGGAGGTTTTGTTTAGAGTTGTTTAGACTATTATTGGGGCGCTACGACTTAAACAATTTATTTTATGCTTGTTTGCTGCTTATTATTGATTTGTGAATTTTTATAATAGAACAAATGCGTAGTAATGTGATGGTTGGCTAGCCTAGTTCCACGATAGGCGCCATCACGACCTGTTAGGATTTGGGGTCGTAACAAGTTGGTATCAGAGCTCTAGGTTACATAGGACTCAACGATCATGAGCAGGTTTAGTGGGTCTTGCGGATCGGTACGGAGACGTCTGTACTTATCTTCGAGAGGCTGCAGAACCCTTAGGAAACATTCCACATTCTTGAATTCTTGTCGTGCGAATCCGTTTTATTTATCCAAAGCGTAACTCTTTGAATTCCTTTCATGTATTCGAATGCGCACGCGAGCGCTTGGTATCAGTTGTGCGTCGTCGGCTTCTGACTTCCATGGGTGAGATGTGATTTTTAACATGGTAATAATGGGCCAGTCGGAAGGACTTGAGGCCGGATTTTGTGTGTGGCTTGAGTGTTGAGATTTCTTTTGGGTAAGCACATGTGTTGGGGGACTTATATGTCCGATTGTGTCCTTATTGATGGAACTTTGTGACTGGATGACTATATGGTGAGTGTGATCGGATAGTTAGATGTATTCAGGTTGTTTGATTGTGACAAAAATGAAGTGGCGGGAGATGTGGCAAGAACCGTTGATTATTTGACTTCTGTATAGAGTTCGAATATGGCTTCGAGTTATGAGTATTGAAGGACCTTTCGTGTAGTTTAGTTGTGGAGTGAAGTGGGTTTTCCTGTTATGTTCTGAGTTCCCGTGATGTCTTTTGAGCTAACTACGCCAGTAGCATTCATGTATTTGATTAGCAGTGTATTCAGGCAGTGATTGCATTCCTTTAGTATTGTATTTATTGATGGTATCCTGTCGTACTCACGTAGACAGGGATAACTTACTCGGCATTTAATGATGGTATCACAAGGATATAGGGAGGAGAAGCTTTGTGCGAAGTTCTCCAAGTGTGAATTTTTGGCTTAGTTCAGTAGCATTCTTGGGACACGTGGTGTCTAGTAAAGGTATTCATGTGGTCAGACGAGTGTGAGTAGAGCTTCCAGAAGCTCAAGATTCCTTGACCACAGCCCCAGTTTTAGTATTGCTATCAACTACAGGTTCTTATACCGCTAGATGGGATGTCTCGAGGGCAGGCCGTCGTTGTGTTCTAATGTAGGAGGGTATAGTGATTGCGTGATAGCTATGATTTTCGAAAGTGTATAGGGAGATATCATTTTGAGGTTAAGCAGGCAGGAGTATTTCCTGCGGGTTGTCTTGAGGTGTGTGACCCTTATGTTTATCTGTGGCAAGTTCTTTTCTACCAGTAGATGATATATGTTGTAATTTGAGTTTAGATCGCTTGTGGGAGTTGGCATGACCATTATTATGGTGAATACAAGATTTGCATACAATTTGAGGGTTAGATGGTTTGGGTCATATAAGCTTATGGAGGATTTAGTTGAACCTCACCACAATATGGTGGCAGTGATAATGTGGGGGCATCGTAAGTTATTGTTTGTCTTGATCCTTGGCTTTGAACCAAGTGGGGGAGTCCGTTAATGATAAGTGGATTACATGATTATGTGTTGTACTAGTTTCGGTGCGAGGTATATTGCTGAATCAGTTATGACCTATATAGGTGGAGTCTTGGAATGACTCGAGTGATGGAAATTTCTTCGATCCAAGTTGTAATGTACTTTAAGGATAGTGGAATTCATTGAATGATGGAGTTGCACTGGTAAGGGTAGAGCGTGCAATTTATGAGTGTGCTTGTTGCTTCAAAGGGGTGGATTACTTTCCTAGTATGTGGATTGCAAGTGGGTTCAGGCCGTTCTGTTTACTTGGTTAGTGTAATTGAAATTGCGTAAAGTAAATGACGTTCGAGAATGGTTCAGACGGATTCAAGGTTATATGTAACAATCGAGGATCTTGAGGGTGTGAGAAGGGCTAGAACTGAGATTTACGGGGATGGTGTCAAGGCTTGTGGTGTATTTGCATTATCATGGATTCTATCCATCAGTATCAGAAAAGTGAAGGTAATGACTTTAAATTTGCAGGAAGTCTCTTTAGGGTAAGTATATCTAATGTGGTGCATTTGGGGATAATTGAGGGAGTATCCACCGGCTTATGAGCCTTAGACAATATATTTTTATGCTCGGGTTTCGTGTGGTGAGTCGGGATTGAGAATTGCGGTATTATGGAAAGAAGAAGTATCAATTCGAAAGTAAGTCATAAGGAACTTGGATAAATAGAACAACTTGGTAGTACGTCGTATCGGCATTATAAGGGATATGGTTAGTTCTTTGGGTGTTTATAAGGTAATGAGTTGTTGCAGGTGTTTCTTAGCAATTCACTTGGAATTTGGTGGCATGCGTAGCTTGGTTGAGTTAGAAGGATTCAGTCCTGACGGGTTGGTGTTGTACAAATGTGATTCGGGAGTTCTTGATGATTTCTACCACGGTTGGAGATGTATATTTCTACTGGCGTGAGGGCCATTTGATGTATAGTGATTTTGCTTCTAAATGGGATCAATGGAAAGTTCTTGGCTAGTTGGGTACATAGTTGTTTGTGGCTAGGAAGGGAGCATGAAGTTCTCATATTTATCTTAGGATTGCATGGCGTGTGCGGTATTTTGTGTATAGTGGAGAGTGGTATATGTGAGGTCACAGTTGAGTTCTGGAAGGAAGGTCAGAACTGACAGTTTCAGATGATTAGGTAAAGGATACCACTATTGGGTGGATGGATGAGAGTATACATTCATAAAGGACAATGTGTTTAAGGCAATGTATTTGAGTAATGGTGCATCATTAGTGTTACAGCACTCTCTTGTCGGATCGACTGCCGATATTCAAGTTTGTTGGTGGCACAGAAAAATTATAGGAGTATCCCCGTGAAATGATTGAGTATCAGAGACATGTTATATATTCGAGTGGTGCAGCTGGGGATCAGATATAGTAATTGGTGCGCCTCATGGATTTTGAGACTGGGAGTTTTCATGAACATATTATTTTTGTAGTTGTGAACTACGAGGATGCGAGCAAGCTAGTCAGGTGTTAGTATATGTCATGATTCATTCATTATGAAATGTTTAGAGAGTTATCTACTTGTTGTTGGTGACCAGAGTTGACTTAGAGTTATTGGTAGGCCAGTATGGGTGTGTGGTCTGCACCGAGTCGGAATTGTTGACTCCAAATTGCTATTATTGAGGGATGTACCATTTGATTGTCATTAAGATTATTCGTGCTTTGGAGTGATCTATGAGTTACCTTTCAGTGTTCGAGGAGTTGTGATCATTGGTTGTATGTGCATAGGGTGCGGTTCTAATTGGGCTTATTAGCTAGATTTGAGTAAGGTAAGTAATTGGGTGCTGTAGGATTGAGACGTGTTGGTTATGTTATTGTTGGTTCAAGTGGCATGGTATCGTCCGATTTACCCCGTGGTTATGGCAATGAACTTTGAGTAATCGATGTCGAATTTCGCATGGTTATTGATTTTGAGTAAGGTGGCTTGGAGTATGTCATGTGGTCCAGCGGTTGGATGGGATCGCGCTTTGCAGCTGAGTTTGGTAGAGGTATGATCCTTGGTTCCGGATTTGTGTGGTATGGTTTCACAATGTGTATCAGGCTTTTAGCATGATGTGGTAATGGCAAGAGCAATGGCAGGATAGTCCTCTCGTGTGAGTCTTCTCTATTTTATGAATTGAGCTCTTAGGATATTGTTATTGAGTGCACGAGTTTCACAAGTTATGGATTTGGATGGTATTGATGCTGAGCGGGCGAATGGTTGCTGGTTTCTACGTGTTTCTTTCATCATCGACACCATATGAAGGTGTTAAAACAAGGCTTTGTTTGATAAGAGGTTATTTACTAGTGTTGGGTTGTTATGAGCAGCGATTGGGATTAGAAGTCATCGCTATGAGTGTTGAGTCATGCAGTATATTATATGATTTCATCTTGTGTTGCAGATATGGCTTGATACAGCATGTTCAGACTATTTCAGCTTATAGTTGTGGGATTAGAACTTGTAAATCATTTCAGAATTGGAAATTTAGTTCTTCGGTTTATGGGTCAGGATCGGACTTCGAAATTTCAATTGTGTTGTGCTATTAGACCTATATGGGGTAAAGTGAGATGGAATCACCTCCGAATATGTGCATGGTAAGTTACACAACAATTTTGGTGGTGTTTGGAACAACTCTAGGAACGTTCGAGGACAAACGTGTGTTTAAGTGGGGGAGAATGTAACGACCCGACCGGTCGTTCCGTAGAATTTGTATTATAATTAATGTTATTGACTTATCATAGGTTGGTTATACTGTTATTGATGTGTTAGAGTTGGCAGGCTTGAAATCGGAATGGTTATAATGAGAAATTAGTCACTTAGTCTTTAAAAATAGCCTTAAAGTTGGAAAAGTCAACTGAGAGTTGACTTATTTGTAAACGACCCCGGAATGCGTATTTTATGGCTTGGATAGCTTCGTTAGGTGATTTGGGACTTAAGAGTGTGTTCAGAATATTTTTGTGATGTCCGGTGTAGAATTAGGCTTGAATTGGCGAAAGTTAGTTTTTGGCGATTTCCGATCGGCAGTGGAAAATAGGCTATCGGGATCGGAGTGGAATTCCGGAAGTTGGAACAGGTTCGTAATGCCATTTTGGATATGTCCGCAAAATTTCAGGTTAATCAGAGTTGTTTTGGATAGTTTCGACATCGTTGGTGGATTTTAGAAATTTCAAAGTTCTTAGGCTTGAATCTGATGTGATTTTGGTGTTTTGAGGTTATATTTAGTGTTTTGAGAGTGAAACTAAGTTTGAATGATCATATGTAATGTGTTGGTATGTTTGGTTGGGGTCCCGAGGGGCTCGGGATTGATTTGGGATGGTTGACGGGAAGTTCGGAGTTGGATATTTGCAGCAAAATGCTGCTAGTGCGAATTCACAGTGATTTCCGCACCTGCGAAAGTTTGACCGCAGGTGCGGGCCCGCAGGAGCGAGCAAGGCTCCGTAGGTGTGATATTGGCCAGTCCAGGGAAGTTCGCAGGTGCGGTTAGTGGGGCCGCAGGTGCGAGAAAGGGGACGCAGGTGCGGAACCCCTGGGCAGAAAATATAAAAATAAACCCTCAGCGACCATTGGACCTTTTAACACCACTTTTGAACGGGAAAAGAGCTTGGAGGCGATTTTGAAGAGGGAAAATCAGTTTTCTTCATAGAGGTAAGTATTTTGTACCATAAACCTCGATTATAAGTGATTAAGGAACATAATCCCAGTTTTTAATTCATGAAAGCCAGTAGAAAAAGGTGGACTTAGGGATTGAGATTATGAGACCTTTAGGGGTCGATTTGAGGGGTCAAACGAACTCCGATTTTAGCGTTATTTATATGTACGGACTCGTGAGATGACGAAGAACATTTTGGTATAAAAATTTCTGAATTCCGAGATGCGGGCCGGGGGGTCGGGTTTTAGCAAATTTCGGGTTTTGAGCTAAAATTGGTATTTTTCAATTGGAATTCATTCCTTGAGCATAATTTGATGATAAAAATCTGAACTTAGTACATTTGGAGCACTCAGGAGTTGATTCGATAGGCAAGCGTATTGATGAATTTTTTCCGGGCTAGTTTAAGGTAAGTAATGTCTTTAAGTACTGTCCTGAGGGTATGAAACCCCGGACTCTGCATCGTTTCACGGGTTTTGGAATATAAAGGTTGGAACTTTGGAAATATATTCCCTATTTAGGAAACTATTGAGTTGCGAAACTGATATTTAAAGCCTATGCTTAATAGTATTGATATATATTTGATATGCTTTGGGCTATGAGCCATGTTTGGGGCCTAGTGCCGATCTGTTTACCCCTTGGGGGCTGTTTTTAGTATTTTCTTCACTGATATGTTATGATTTTCACTCAGTCTTTTCTTGATAAATTGTTTTGACACTCAGTCTTTTCTTGATAAATTGTTTTGACGCTCAGAGTATTTTGATACTATTTCTTGAAAAATGAAACACTATTTTGGGTCGAGAACCCGGTATATTTATGGCCAGAAGGGCAAGTTGAGAGTGTCTGACTGAGTGAGGCTGCGGGCCTATATTGTGAGGATGTTATGATATGAGTGAGGCTGCGTGCCTATATTGTGAGTATGATATGATATGAGTGAGGTTGCGGGCCTATATTGTGTTATTTATGCCATGTTGTGGCTTGTTATAGCGCTTGGGATGTAGGAGCCCCTACGGAGTCTGTACACACCCCCAGTGAGCGCATGTACCTGATGAGTGATATTGCCCGCGGGGCTGATACTGAGTGATTGCGAGGTTGCCTGATGGGCTAATATTGAGTGACTGTGAGGTTGCCTGATGGGCTGAGTGATTGTGAGGTTTCCTGATGGGCTAATATTGAGTGACTGTGAGGTTGCCTGATGGGCTGGTACTAAAAGAAATTGTTTTGAGAAATGACTTTGCCCCGAGGGGCAGATTTATGATGATTTTACTGAGTTTTAAACTATGATTCACTTCGTTTTCCAAACTGGCTTTTACTGAGAATTTTACTGAGATATATGTCGAAATTATACTTGTTTCAAAGGATTTCTGGAAATTGGTTTTCGAACTTGTGTACTTAATGAATACTTTATGATGACTTGGTGTTTTACTGGTTTTTGTGAATTGGTGTATCTGTGCTGTGTGTTTCGTATTTCTCAGACTGTGATTTATTTTCATTACTACTGAGTTGGCGTACTCATCATTACTCCCGGGACCTTTGTGTGCAGATCAAGGTATTGATTCAGAGCAGTAGTCGTCCGAGTTCATTATCAGCAGCTTACGGGTGTCACGACCCGAAATCCCATCTTCGGGCCATGACTGCGTCTAACGTTGAACCGCAATGTGAAGGTTAACAAATAACCAGAATATAACATAGCAATTTCGAAATAAAACCCATATACAAATCCCAGAACTGGTGTCACATACTCACGAACTGTCTAAGAGATTACTAAAAACAAAGGTCTGAAAATAAGTACATATGACTGTCTTTGAAATATAAGGTAAGACAGAGCTGAAAGTGAAGAGTAGAAGGTGACGCCAAGGCCTACGAACGTCTGCGGGTCTACCTCGATGTCTCCTGTATGAACTCATGAGATGCTCCGACCGTCAGTGATCACCGGGTCCGGTGTAGCATCCGTACAACTGACCCCATGTACTAAGTAAGTGCCGAGCCTAACCTCGGCGAAGTAGTGACGAGGCTAGGACCGACAACAATATATGTACCTGTGCAATTTTATATAATAACAGGAGAATATCGACGAAAATAAGCAAGTAAGACAGATACGAGGAGAACATGCTGGGGGGTAAAAGGGGCAACAAAATGCTGGCACGGTAGTACAGGATAATAACTGAAACGTAAAAGTAAAAGCAGGAATTTAACTTCTCAAAACAGATAATGAACAGCAAAAGGCACGGCATGTCCCCTCGTGCATACTTCACAATCACTCTGCACGGAATGTCCCCTCGTGCGTATATAATAACACTCGGCACGGAATGTCCCCTCGTGCATAACCTCACAATCACTCAGCACGGAGTGTCCCCTCGTGCGTATATAATAACACTCAGCATGGAATGTCCCCTCGTGCATAACCTCACAATCACTCGGCACGGAATGTCCTCTCGTGCGATAGGTAGCAAACAAAGCAACAATATAATGTGAAAGTCAACATTAAGAAGTCTCAAGTGCATGAAAATGGTCAATAAAATCCTATAGTCCCGGCAAGGAGAAATCATCAATTACAAACTCAACAAATGCCCGACAA